>APFE031747308.1:112844-137534 GCA_000404065.3 Pinus taeda
TGGAAATAAATATATCATGACATTTATTGATGACTACACCAGAATGTGTTGGGTTTATTTATTGAAGAACAAATCTGATGCTTTTCAAGCATTTAAGAATTTTCATAAATGGATTGAAAATGATACACAATCTCATATTGGGTCTATTCGCACTGATAATGGAAAAGAATACACATCAAATGAATTTGAAAACTATCTTCACCACCATGGGATCAAACATCAAACAACTGTGCCTTATAATCCCCAACATAATGGTGTAGTTGAAAGAATGAATAGGACAATCTTAAATATGGTACAATCCATGCTATTCTTCAAAAATGTAAAGATAATGTTTTGGGCTGATGTTGTTCTATGTGCTGCATATATAAAGAATAGATGTCCATATAATGCTATAAGAAACAAGACTCCATATGAAATGTGGTACGGACATGTTCCTTCGGTAAAGCATCTCATAGTCTTTAGTTCCACCTATTATGCCTTGATACCAAAGGTACATAGAAACAAACTTGGTGCTAGAAGTCGTAAGTGTATCTTTCTGGGATAGTCAAACACCTCCAAAGCATACCACCTCTATGGTGAAGTAAATAAGAAGTTTGTTGTATCTAGAGATGTAATTTTCCTTGAATCATCCAAAACTGACAATGTTGTTGAGCGGCAACTTGATCGCTTGGATAGATTCGCAAAAGCAAAATCATTTCAAGAATTTGATAATTCAATTCCACATCTTGAAGGGGGGATTCCTATACTAGATCAACATGTTGAATCTTCTTCTGAAGAACACTCTCCCCCACATGAAACTCCAACAACGGATGATGCTTTAAGTGATATGATTGATAGAATTGGGAGACTCAATCTTGATTCAGGCCCAACTCAATCAATGGAGCAGCCTGGATCATCTAAAAAAGGTCCCCCAAAGTGGGTGACAAAGACACTTGAAAATTTTCATCCTGATGAAGTTGGAAAGACAGGAACCAGAAATTCAAACCGGCAAAATGGAGGTGATGTAGATGACTCTAATTCACGTGTTGATATGGATGTTTCTTATGATTGTGAATTGAATTTGTCTACAAATTTTGAACCAACTTCCTTCAAAGAAGTTGCTTCTCATGATGAATAGAAAGAAGCGATGCAAAAGGAGTATGATGCCCTAATAAAGAATGGCACTTGGAAGCTGGTTGATTCTCCATTAGGAACCAAACCAATTGGCTACAAGTGGGTGTACAAGAACAAGTATAAAGAGATGGCTCACTTGATAAGCACAAAGCCAGGCTTGTGGCAAAAGGTTTTGCATAGAAGGAAGGGGTCGATTATGAGGAGACTTTTGCCCCCATAGCAAAATGGGCTACCATCTGGACACTCTTTGCCCTACCAGCTTAGAACGGTTGGAAAGTCCATCAAATGGATGCAAAATTGCTTTCTTGAATGGAGATCTAAAAGAGAATGTTTTTATGTCCTAGCCTGAAGGATTTACTATGAAAGGACATGAAGATCAAGTATGCAAACTTGTGAAATCCTTGTATGGCCTCAAACAAGCACCGCGAGCCTGGTATGAAAAACTAACTGAGCATCTATTGAAACTCAATTTCAAACATTATGATCTTGATGATGCAACTTTATTTGTCAAGAAAGTTGGAAAAACAGTTGTATATCTTGTGTTATATGTAGATGATCTTTTGATGACAGGGAACAATGAAAGCTACATTGCATCCATAAAGAAGTAATTGAGGAAAGGTTTTGAAATGACTGATTTGGGCTATGTTCATTACTATCTTGGTATTGAAGTAACTCAACATCCAAAGTCCATATTCCTTTGTTAAAAGAAGTACATTGGAGATCTGTTGAATAGGTTTGGCATGACAGAATGCAATCCTCTTACTACTCCAATGGAACAAAACTTAAAGCTCACATCCATTGACGGAAAAGAATTTGAGGATGCAACAAAGTATAGACAAATTGTAGGAAGTCTCAACTACCTAACTACTACCAGACTAGACACTTCGTCTGTTGTTGGAATCCTCTCCAGGTTTATGCAAAAGCCTTGTGAGGGACATTGGTTTGATGCAAAAAGAGTTCTAAGGCACTTGAAGGGAACTCAAGACTTTGGAATCAAGTATACACAGGTGGATGACTTCAGCTTGATTGGATACTCTGAATCAGATTTCGATTGAGACAAAGAAACTAGGGTATCTACTTCAAGTTATGCTATGAGTCTTGGATCAGGAGCTATCTCCTGGAGATCACGCAAACAATCAGTTCCAACAGATTCCACAACAAAAGCAGAATATGTGGCAGCAGCCGAGGCAACAAAAGAAATTGTGTGGCTCAGGAAAATTCTTGAAGATTTGCAAGTAAAACAAGAACAATTGACTCCACTCATGATTGACAATACCTTGGCAATAAAGTTGGCCAAGAACCCAAAGTTCCATGATCGAAAGAAGCACATCAATACTAAATAATATCTTATTCGACATCATGTTGAGGCCAAAACAATCCGTCTCCGCCATTGTTCCACTAATGAGCAAATTGCAGACATCTTCACCAAAGCGCTTGGAAGAGAAAAGCTTGAACGATTCAAAACGGTGTTTGGACTCACCAACATCCCTTCAGATTAAGGGGGGGAATGTTGACACCTAATCATCAGGATTGGGTGAATAAGTGTAACTGATGTAAATAAATAATAAGAAATATGAATAGTCACTGGGAGATGAAGTGAATAGTCTCTCCCTCATGTATATAATAAATACCAACTTGAATGAATATGAATGAATTGATTTGGAGGAGTTACTGCCTGGTCTGACAAGTGTTCTCCACAAGAGAAATTGATCATTTAAATATACCTTAATATTAATTAACCCTCTATATTAAATATTTTATTTATTCTTCACATTGATTTTTTTATTATTAATAAATACATTTTAAAGGCTACATATTACTTTGATACTATAAATTAAATGAATTACATATCTCCTCCTTGTTGATTTTTTTTACTTCTAATTACTCCTCATTGGAATATTTTATTATGATCAATACTAAAATATTGTTTCATTTACTTTCTCCCCATGTACATATGCATCAATTTGAGATTGAAATAAATTAGTCAACATGCATATTTAAAAACTTTATCCATTTGCTGAAATATTTTTAAAAAGTTTGTTTAAGTCATGTAGTGGAATATTTTTTTGTACAACTTTCTCATACTCAAAAGCAAACATACAAGTTTTTTCTAATTACTTTATTCTCTATAAAGTTGATAAAAGATTATGATATTTCATATGGAAATCAAAATATTTTATTTACGGTTGAGAGTGAGAGTAAAAATGCATCTTCGATTTTATTTTTTTATTATAGTCCGCATTATATATATATATAGATGAAAGAGACATGTGCCAAATTGAGGTTGAGCATGGACAAAATTACACATCTCCCTCATACTAGGTTGTAGAATGAGCCTCTTCTATATATATATATTAAAAAGACATGTGCCAACTTGAGGTTGAGCATGGACGAAATTACACATCTCCCTCATATGAGGTTGTAGAATGAGCCTCTTGTCTCAATTAACATTTAAATGAATTAAGTTAAAAGGCCTATTTAACAATGGCATGACTCGTAAATAAAAAAATATAATTTGACTTAAACGTGATCGTTAATGTTAAGACTTAAGACTAACATTGAAATTAATTAATTTATAAGATGCATTATACAATGACAAGACTCTTAAATAAAAAAAATATAATACTAATTGAAATGTGATCATTAATTTCAGAACTTATTATTTAGATCTAAGATCTAGTGATCTAATTTATAGATAAGGAATTCCAAACCCAAGATCACAATGAAAAAACTAATTAAAGAGAAAGAGATATTAGAAATGGGGTAGGAGATCAAAGAAACTAGTTCTTAGGGTTATGGGGTCTCTTCCCTTTTGAGAGTGATTTTAGGGTTTAGGATAGGGTTATGTTGATGCCATTAGAATGATTTCCCTTCAAAAATTACCCAAGGAGGATAAGGTTCTTAGGATTTGGTTAAGAGAATAGTATTGTTTAGGATCACATCGAGTGTAATTGGGTGATCTCAAAGGAGGTGCAAGGCAAGAGGAAAGAATTCTTATATGTGACATCAATGCAATAATACCTTTTCCTTAGATGGTCAACGAAGAAAGAAGTGAAATCCTCACTTTGAATGTCCTTGTAGTGGAGCAAGATTCCCTTCTTCAACCTTAATTGTAGCTCTGTCCTCCAACAAACGTGTAAAAAAGACCTAATCTATGGTTGAAAATAAATAGTTATAATTAGGCAGAAACATCGATGCTTGAAATTCCCTTATGATATCGTCATTATTCTCTTGCAAATGAGGAGAGTACCTCCTTATATATAATGGAGTCCTCATTGCTACATGAATTACATAATATTGACTCATAACCATAAGCACTTAAACAAGTTGCTCAAAACTATGAAGAATATTACAATAATGAATACATCACCCTCAAAATGCTCAACTAGAGCATATATATAATACAACAATAAAAAATACCCTTTGAAAGGGGTTTACATTACAAAACAAAAGGGTCTTTATAAGTGTTTCCTTCCTAAAATCATGGATTCAATAGCCGTGGGTATGACTCAATGCTAGGTCAAATTCTCACACTTTGTAAAATGTCTTCAACAATCGCCTTCAATGTTAGTGATTTAAGCCAAGGTGTCCAAGGTAGATGGTTAATGTGGCATTATCCTTTGCAATTTAACATTTGAGTCTTCCTTTAGAAAGGTGGATATGAACCTCTCCTTTAGGTGATGCAAACTTAATAATCCCCAAGGACACAACACAATAAATATCAATTTATTAGTTTACCTAAGTATACTATGGGAGACAATCATAAACCCTTATACATGTAATCAACTCTTAGGACAAGATATGTTTTCCAGGAGGTTGCACAAAGCCATGCTATATGGTAAATACTTATTTATAGGTAGTGAATTGGGGATCCTTCATGGTATGGTACTCAAGATCACTAAATGCATAGGTCTTTTAATATTTCATTGTCTATATATTAGGGCTAGGACATCCTTTTCAATATCCTTTTAAGAGCGAACTTGGAACTTTTTTCCATTTTTTCAATGATCAATTCATCTCACAAATCCCTTTTATTCAAATATTTGGGGGAATCTCATAATGAGGTGGAACTGGCTCAAGCTTCATTTTCTGACATCACATTTCACTTATTTTCCCCTTTAGATATTTTGTAGACAACATTGGGCTTTAATTTTATTCAATTAGGCTTTAATTCATTTATGTTTTCATTTTCATATATAACTTTTAATATTGGCCTTGAAAATCCAAAATCCAAGGGGTACAACTTCTTTTTTACGAATAAAATGTAGATTAAGGGGATCAGATGGAGAGTGTTATATATGAAGCAGAAATGGAGCACTACCTTAGTAGTTCATGTAAAGCACAACCCAACCACAAAAGGTGGCACACTTTTATGAGAAAATTATGTCCTAACAAAGTATGATGAGACAAATAAATAAATTAGAAAATCATGAAGTGATGTTTGGTCCTACTTTGGTAAGCATCATTATCACCACCCACTAAAAGCCATAAATTAAACTATCAAATTACACCAATACAATCATGTTACATCATCAATTAGTTTCATTCTACCATTTAAGAGGTGAGGAAGACATTGGGCACTTCATGGTTGAGCTAGGCACAAGTGTTTGAATGCGAACATGAGCAGGTTGTCTAGATGAGTGAAGATCATGTGTGGGCAAAAGAGCTCTAGTATGTTAGTAGAAGTCTCCCTTGGGGTTCCTTTTCAAATGGTTGCAATTTTGGGGGTAGCAGGGCACTCCATCCCTAGGGTTAGGGAATATTGAGGTGTTAAGATGCATTGAATACATTTGGAAGAACTAAGAAAACTATATTTGTATAAAGAAAAGAAAATTGCATAGAAAATATGAATTAGAAAGGAGGAAGACAACATTTAATCCCCTAGGGTTGGGGAGTATTGAGGTGTCAACATACACTGAATAGATTTGGAAGCACTAAGAAAACTAATTTTGTATAAGGAAAAAAAATTGCAATAACTGAATATGAGAAAAATCAAGTTAAAATAACCAAATATGAATTAGAAAGGAGGAAGACAACATGGATTCAATAGTGTACAAAATGGTTGAAAGAGAAGGATAGAGAAGAAGAAAGGTTCCCTAGAGAAAGTGAGATCAAGAAGTCATGTGTAAGAATAGAGAAAGTGAGATCAATAAGTCATGTTTAAGAATGTTATAAGAAGGGGAAAAAAGACGCACACACAAAAAGAAAACATCAATACTACATAAACAACTTACAAATAGAAGAAGATGAAAGTGAAAAACTACTTAAGCTTAACATCCCATGGTGTGAAAAACAAGTAATAACACAACTAAAATCCAACTCACATAGCTTAAAATGTGAAATTAGAAAATGAAAACTATCAAACAAATCATGGGAAAAAAAGGTTATGCCCAGTAATATTGGAACATGGTAATAGAAACTAAGCAACACTTTCTCGTACAATAAGTAACATATTCACACATATTAAAAAATGCCAAATTTGTATATTATAGATAGGGAATCAACAATTGAGAGATTCTAATAAGATATAAAACAAATTGGTTAAAATCAGACATAAATAAGCAAGTGATTGAAAATAAAGTTAGAGTTGAAAGCTATCCTTGGGACCAAGTAAAATTAAATCAACCAAATCAATCTATTTGCCGAGAGGCACTCTCCGACCCATTATGGTAGAGATGTTGTAATGTAATATTTAACATTTTGACTAAGTCAAATTACATAAATAAAATAAAACAAATTTAAAAAGATTAATGTGATGTAATGTAAACCTTTTAACTTAGTCAAAACAAAATAAAAATAACATAATAAAAATAAAAATGACCCATGGTATTCATGTGGAATATAGCTTATTTAAAGGGGGGAATTAAACCACCCTAGATCCATCTTACTCTAACCACCTAGAGGGATCAAATATCTTGAGATGCAAACCTCTTTTAGGGAGAAAATAAATTTGATCCCTCTCGACACTTGATAGATCCAGAGTTAAGATATATCTAAGCTAGTTTAAATATTAACATTATAGATCTAACTTTAATTATCATAATCTATCATTTTACTCCCAAAAAAAATTACATCCATAATATCTCTATTTATTTATCCTTTACCTATGGACACTATATAAATACACCTTACACTGCATTTATTTAATAATTACACAGACCACTTGCAACATATTATGTTCGGAGGAACAATACCTTTTCATCCTTAAAAAGGGGGCAAACAATACGTATGTAGCTATCAGTTTATTAATGGGTGGGGTGGTATATGTCACTCGTCCAATAATATACTTAGTTAAATCAAACAAGTGATAGATACCATCCCGCCCATTAATAAAGTGATAACTCCACATATATTGTTCGCCTCAAAGAGAAATAACATACACTCATCCACATAGTAAGCATTTGACATTATACCGACACTCCAAACTTTGTAGTATTAAAAAAAGTGAAGTTTACAAGGCATTATTACGAGTACATCTTAACATCATATGCTACTCGTAAGCAGTACAGCTTAACATTCTATGCTCACACATTCCTAATGTTGGTAAAAGGAAACACATCTGAAGACAAAATACTATTTACAAATTTGTAATAATTGAACGCATTAACTGAAAAGTGGCGGGAAAAGTGAAGAATATTTGTATAATTGATCTAGTTTCTCTTGAGAGGATGGCATTTAATTTAATTAATTACAACATATGCTTTTCTATATATGTTTTTTCTGCTCTGAGCAGTATGTTGCAAATTCAATGCTTTTAATGTTTATAAGCAAAATTAGAAAATATAAAGTATGTTTTAATGCCATTAATGTTTAATGTTTATCTGCATGTATTAAGGAAAATAAAAATAAAATATGAAAGAGATGGATTGATTGAATGTATTAAAAATAATTTTTTTGTAAATAAGATAGTATATTACTTGATAAATTGACAGATTACAAAAAAGGGTTATGTGGGAACGAAGCTGATACAGTATCCTGGCAAAAAGCTAATGCTATCCATAGTGCAGGTTGTTTTTATAGTGCAGACCAGACAAAGGAGGGAACAAAGTACAAAAGAGGAGCCAAGAGGTGCTCTTAGTTCTACATTGCAAAATTGAGAAAATAGATGTTAAGAAGGGAGAGGAATGTCTTGTCCACGACAGACATAAAGAGTGAACCTATGCTACAGATCGATAGATAGACAACAGACATGAAGAAAAACTGGTAGGAAACTGACTGCATCACTCCTGGTTGGTGGTGACTCGATCCTCATCCAAACAAATGGGAGTCTCCTGTGAGCTTCCTTCCTGCTACGCGGTGATGGCTCAATGACTCGGGGAGGCCCTCAGGTCCTCTTTCTTTATGCTCAGGGTGCTAGCATCGGTTGAATGAGCCTTCACAATATACTTCTTCTTAATGATAGTGTAATTTGGAGCATCCCAAGTGATAAATCTTCAGCGATGGATGGCTTCAACTTACACTACAAATTTTTCCATAAGCCTGTCAATATTGGTTTCCAAAATCTTGGAATGCTCCTCTTGTTTCTACATAGCAAGCCCCATGATGGTCTTCATTTGCCACCAAGTTTCTATGGTGCACACATAAAGGTTTTCCTGTGCCCTGGTGAGAGTAGGGTCAGGAATCCAAGCAAATTCAACATCAACCTCCTTCATGGAAACCTCTTTACGAAGAATATTGGCCTGGGCTTCTAAAGATGAAATTCGTTGCCTAGCCTCTAGATTAACTGCCACTAAGTAGCCCAGGGCAGCGCGCCTAGCAGAGGACTCCACGTGAGTAGTGGGGGTAGGTCCCTGGGACTTCTAGTGGGAGGCAACACGGCCACACTCTCCTCCCCTACTAGGACCAGAGGGAGAGCCAATGCTCAAAGCCATGAGAAAACAGAGGGGCTGGAATGCAAGGGGAGCTAGAGAACGAGGGGAAAACATAGGGGTAGAAAGGTTGTGAGAAGAATGAGGGGGGGAGGGATAGGGGTGAATTTATAGAAGTCGGGAAGAGGAGAGAGACCTGAACTGGGGAAGGGGGGCGGGAAGGGGACGCATGCGGAGATCTGAGGAGGGGCGGGGGAGTAATGACAGAGCCGAGAGGATGAGATTGAGAGACGATGGTCACACAAGGGGAAGGGGAGGTGGCATCGTAGGCTTTGGAGAAAAGCGAGCCAAGGGACCATACTTAGTCACCCACCATATGTCCTTCTCATTGAGCAGAGAATCCATCTTATAATGATGAAAGTTACTCGAACAGTTATTATTTGTTAAATTTGTTGTCTTCTTCATTGATAGAAGCACATTGCTGATGAAGTTCCCCATCCTCCAAATCTTGCCATGCTCAGAACTTCAGGCAAAGGGTACTAGTTGTACCCTTATTTTCTAGTCTGTCCACGAGTTTATTTCCTTTCCTTCTAATTGCTTGAAAGTGAAGGTCTTCCATGTTGTCAATTCCCTACTTGATGCATTGTATTATTTTGTTTAGGTGCCAATTTTCCGAGATCTTATCCACCTCGATGCTATGTTGAAGTATTTTACTAATTTGAGTAGCCAGTGTGGAATCTCCTTCAAAAATCAGAGGACTGAAGTTGAGATTGTGTGCAATGGCTATACCATGTTCCAAGGCATGAAGTTTCGCGGCGTTGTTGGTAGCTAAGCTGATATTGCCCTCATAAATCCATATTATCTCACCTTTTGAGTTTCTGAAAACCCCTCTAAAACCTGATGGGCCCAGATTTCCTTTAGCTACACCATCGTAGTTGAGCTTGAAGGTCCCCTACTCCAGTGGCTGCCACGTGTTTTCAGTATTATCATTCCTCAGGAGAGGAGTGACTATGAGAAAATTGATACGAAGGAGATCCAACATTGAGAGGATTCTCACTTTGCGGAGAGAGGGAGGGGTTTTGACAGCCTGAGTAGGTAGAGAAGTTACAGTTTCATGGAGCGCGCTTTTGATCTTCGAAATGATTAGTTCCTCCTGGATGTAGAGGTCGCAAAAGATTCTCGTGTTGCTTTGCTTCCACGGGGCCCAACATATCAAACCCAGAATTAAATTCCAAGCGTTGTTAACCAGAGGATGGGGGGAAAAGACCGATCTCTAGTTTGCGATTGTAACTTGAATGGAAGAGGGGTCTCGATCAGAGCTTTGAAAGACCAAGGAAAGCCAATTCCAAACATTGGATGCGAAAAAGCAGACCTTTAACATATGGTTGGGGTTTCTTCATCCAGCTGGAAGAGGGGGCATCTCGAGGGGCCAGTAAAGCCTTTTCTTCTTAGATTGTCCCATGTTAAGACTTTTATGTGCTTGACTAACCAAAGGAAGATGGATATTTTCGGCCAGTGCTTTCTATCCCATATTGCATTCCATTTCATATTTGGATGGAGTTGGTTGTGCTTAGCTATGTATCTGTAGGATTCGCTTAAGATGAAGTGTCTTGCAGAGTTTTTCCCCGATCTAAGCTTATCATTAGAAAAGTCATGGAGGATTTGTCTTTTTTGTAGCTCTGAGGAGAGGTCTGACCAGGTTTGGATGTTCATATGGGGATTCCATTCCTCTTTATTGATCCAATTTCTCCATCTGTCATTTTCTTCACTTTTTCTTCAATACTCATTGACTTTGATCTTGCCTCTATTTTGAATATTAGCCTTGATATGTTGGAAGTGATCTTGATCAATTTACGACCTTTGTTTCCAGGCATCCTCCCAAAAAAGAGCCTTGTTGCAGCTACCAATTTCCCAGAAGCTATGTTTTTGGATGATGTCCCTATTTTCCTAGGCTTGATTCCATATGACAGAACCTTTGATGTTGCCATTAATATTGATGATTTTCTCTTGCATTAAGGAGGGAGTGTACTTTGCTTTCCAGAGGGTACCCCAAGGGGAGTTGGGGTTGGCAATCCATCTCCAAAGGTTTTTGGCTACCAGGGCCTTTCCTAGGAGGTCTATATCTCTGAGATGAAGACCACCATCTTTTTTAGGTTTTCAAATTTTATCACAAGTTACAAGAGCCCATTTCTATTTGTCTCTAGCCCCTCTCCAAAGGAATTTTCTCTGAAGGTTCATGATTTTGTTTGAAATCAATTTTGGGGCCGCCAGAGCTGTATACATGTAAAGCGGGATTGCCTCTAGCACCTATTTGACCAGGATAAGATGACCAACCAAATTAAGAGATCTGAAGGTACAATTGGCCAATATATTCTCCAATTTGTTTAGCAGGTTCTGCCAAGTGGCCCGGGAGAGGGGCCTCTCCATAAGGGGAACACCAAGGTATGTGGAGGGGAGAGAGCTAATAGGGATGGCTAGGAGTTTGGCGATGTTCCTTCAGATAGAAAGTAGAGTGTTAAAGAAAAAAACTTGGATTTGAGGGGATTCATGGAGGTGCCCAAAGCAGCAGAGAAGTCCGATAGGATGGACAGGAAAGAGGCAACCTCTTTAATGGAAGGGAGGCCCATGAGAAGAGTATCATCCACAATTGCTGGTGAGTTGTAGAGGGGGTAGAGGCATGGGGTTGGAGACCAGAGAGCTTATGTTCATGCAAGGCAGCAGTGATGGAGCACTTAAACCTTCCTCCATTATAACAACGAGGAAGGGAGATATATGATCCCCTTGCCTGATACCCCTTGAAGGATGGAAGGGTTGTGAAGATGAGCCATTCATAAGGATGGAGAAGAAATATCTTCACACCATAGCCATGATCCACTTGATGCTTTCCTTGTGGAAACCGAATGCATCCAAGATCTATCTCATATAATTCCAGCTTATTTGATCAAAAGCTTTGGACATATCTAGTTGAATCATCATACCAGGTTTCTTTTGGGACTTGAGAGAATGAATAAACTCATGAGAGAGGATGATGTTGTCCATGATTTGTCTTCCTTCCACATATCTAGACTGTTGGTGGGAGATGAGGAGAGAGAGGATGACTTTAATGTGATGGCCATAATTTTGGAGATTATTTTGTATATGACGTTGCATAGGGCTATGGGATTGAATTTGTCCGAGGAATCCACAAAGATTCCTTTGGGTATCACAGTTAGAAAGGTGGAGTTAAGGGTGTTAGAGTCGGTCTGGTCAGTCCTCCGTCAGAGATCAAAACTCTTTTATGCATTTCATGTTTAGGTGTCCCGCTCCATTCACCCAGCTGCATTCCACAGGGGCATGCCATAATCTGACGGAGGAGGTCATGGTAGTCATTCCCCCTCATGTCTGGCTCCTGCTGGCTCAGGTCTTTTGTCAATAGTCATCAAAGTCCATGACAGTCAAGGTTTGGTCCTTTAAAGGACAAAAGTCATTCTCGATGTTTAGGTCTAGGGATTCATCAATTTGGTCTTTGAACATGTCCAGTAAATCCATTCAGGCCAGAGTGAGGCCCTTACACAGTTATGATTCAGAGAGATTCATCGTCATGTGGATAGACTTCGACTCTTCTTCAAAACTCTGTTTTGAAGAAAAGTCAAACAGTGTCATTTCTGACAAAATTTTCAAAAAAAAAAAAAAAATCGTCATTTGATTTCTTCAGATGCAGTCATGGTTTCCAGGGCCGAATGTCTTATCATGCAATCCATGCAAAGAGTGCCAAAAATTTCATCATTTGAGCTAAAATTTCAAAGGGAAAGTGAAAATTAGTGTGTTTTAAAGTCAGTGAAAAAGTGTCAAAACACAACATTAGAAAAAAGGGTTTTCAAGGAAGCAAAAATTTAACCCATCTCTTCCAAGGCTATATATACAAGTTTTCATCAAAATCAAAGGCATTGTGCTAATCCAAGACTTGGAGAAACGTTGCAAAAGGTGTGAGTGTGCGTCGTGAGTGTTTGAGGGAGTTGGAGGTGGTTTCAAGGAGCGCAGCGCACATACTCAGGGGCGCGGCGCACACAGAGGGCGCGGCGCACATACTCAGGGGCGCGGCACACACAGAGGGTGCAGCGCACACAGAGCCTGCCCACAGTTCAAATTTTCAACAGGCGCGGCACACTGGGTTTTGCGCGCGGCACACACAGACCAAGGGCCAAAACAAGTGCCAAATCACTTCAAAGTTTTTGTGAAGCCCATCAAATTGAAACGTAGGCTTTATAACATCACTTGCTCATCAAATTTTATAAATAATATGGTGGTCTATATAGATGTTTGAATGCAACCAAATTCATAAAATCAACCATAAGAAATCACCAAAAACCATGATGGCTAGGGTTGTTAAAGTGTGTTGTTAGTGCCAAGGTTCCATTCCACCCATCATTTTCCCCTCACCTACCATTTTTCCTATCCTCCTTTTCTCATTTTTCCTAATATCCCTGCCCTAAATTACTACCAAACCCTCTCCCCTATCCCTCCATTGTTTGGTCAATATGACACTCCAAACCCTACCATGTTAAAACCCCAAACCCTACCCTATCAAAATACCCAAACTCCTCCCATATCCCTAAACAAATTTCTCCCTATAACCCCTATTCCCATTACATTACTCCCTTCCTAATACTCCCTGTTTCATTGTTCCCCTTGGTGACAGATATCACAAAGGCACCCAGCCTCACACCATCATCAAAAGGCAGCCTAGGTACAATACACATAGCAATCATGACATCACAGCATTCGTCAGAGTATGAGATGGAGACACAAAGTGACTCATCCTCAAAAGAGCAGGCTCCCAGGAGACATCACAAGAGTGGCAAGCATGTCAGGGATGAGCCCACTACCCTCACTGAATTACAAGCATGCCCTCTTGCCATGTTAATGTTCCAGCACCTAGCATGTTTTGAATTTTGTCAAAGGGTGGCAAATGTTAGAGTTCATCATGAGTTGGCCCGTCTATTTGTGTTTCATATACATGGAGGTCAGTCTATCTTGGCCGGGGTCACTTTCACATTGACACCCGAAACTATATCAGTGGCAACAGGTATACCAAATGTGGAGACAGTGCATAAAGAAGAAAGGTGGATAGGCAACAATATGAGCCTTACATCAAGGCCAGATTCTTGAGTCAGCTCACAAGAGTCTTTCCCTTCAGATACTTGAAAGATGAGTACGCTCCACTCATGAGATTGATCATGAAATACTTCAGCTATGAGGGGAGGTTCTCTCGACTATATGCTTATCACATCAGCTTGCTCATGCACTTTACCAGGGTGAAGATGATGAACCTCCCATTTTTCATATGCAGGAACATAGAGAAGATGAACACCTTCATGTTGCATAAGACCCCTAAGCAGCAGCTTAACAGTGTGTATCACTTTGCTCTTATCCGGATTTTGGTAGATCATCAGTTGGGATTGCAGGGCATTTCTTGGGAGGACTTCATGTCCCGTTACTTCTTCAGCACATCACAGGTACTATCAGAGCCAGAGTAGGAGATGGGAGGTCCTTCTCATCAGTATGAGCACCATGAGACCACTACCATGCCAGTTTTTGTTACATATCAGAGAGGCAATAGGCACTTGTTTGCAGCAGCAAAGCGAGTGTTATCTCCACCCAGGGTGGAAGGGGCCTCGCTTCCGGCATCAATGACACAGGTATTGGACAAGGGCAAGAAGCCCGTGCATGATGAGGGGCCATCAGGTGGACAGGAGACCGATGTCATCCTCATTCAGGATGATGAGGCAGAGGCAGAAAATGCCCAACTTAGGATGACCATTCAGGAGCAGAACACGGAGATCCAAGACTTGTCACTCAATGTGGAGAGGACCAGATGGATCATCAGGTATCAAGAGCATAGGAACAAGCAGCTTGAGGACCAGCACGCAATCAGGGAGCTGCAAAGCATCCGTGAGAATCGACAAGCTGCCCAGCAAAGGAGGATCGAGCTCACTACCTTGGAGCAAGAGATCAAAAACGACCGTGAGTCCTGGTTAGAGCGGATCAATATCCACCTGGAGAGACTTCTAGAGAAGGCCAACAGAGACAAAACCATACTGAGGAGGATGGCTTGTCATTACAGGGCACGGAACATGAGTGCAAAGTCCCAAATAAGGAGCTTGAAGGCCAAATTGAGCAGAGCAACAAAAGAGGCAAAGAGCAAGATCGGCTTCGAATCTTGGCTGAATCTTCTGTGGCCCAGCATAGTGCCTCTTAGAGAACCTCCAGCCCAAATTTCTAGAAATTTGGGACAATTTTGGTCACATGGAATTTTTTTGGCACAAACACAGGTTTTTTCTCTATATGCGCGGCGCGTAAGATTGGGAGCTCCAAATGAGAAATGGTTTGCATTTTTGGATTCGACATGCAAAGTCACGACTACTAGCACTCGAGCAAGAAATTTGGGCATGATTTGAGTCTCCAGGAGGTCAAAAACACCCAAAAAATGGCCTCACTGCCCCTATTTTGACACACAGGAAGCATTCTTGGGAGAATGAAGATTTGGAGGGGAAAATGAGCTCCAAATTCAAAAATTCCACTTGGGTTAGAAAGTAGACAGAACAGGCTTTCCAACAAGCATACTTGGTCACATTTTGGACTCCTACAAGTGCCTCAAAACTGGCCTCAAAGTGGCGCGACGCATACAGAAAATGGCGCGGCGCATATAGGTAAAAAGGCCCAATTTGCCTCTGTTTCACGAAATTTCGATTCACGACTTTTCATAAGTGGGCCCTCTCATCTACACTTCATTTTTTCGACACCAAAAGTAGCTTTTAAAGTACTTTCACTCCATATGGGCATCTATCCAAGTGGCAAAGGAAGGCAAAGGGTCACCCAAGCCATTTGTCATGTTTGTGGCGCTGCACCTGTAGCTGATGTTTGGCTCTCCACCTTCATTTTGTAATGATTCGAGTAACTCCCCAACCCTTGGGCATTCTATCTCTTCATGGCACATTCTATATATTTTATGCAAACTATTTGCAAAAGGTTGGTTGGCTTGTAACTTCTGGGACACTGTGGGAAAGAAACTATGTTTCTTCATTGTATATTTTGACAGAGGATTAATGAAAGGCAGCGGCTCTATTTCATGAGATTCATGTGGTTGTGACCATAGAAAATGTATCTCTTATGTTTCATATGTATTTTTTTATGTTTCATAGTTCATTTCATATTCATTTCCAGTGAAATTTTCTAAGTTAGATAAGGTAGAATTCAATTTTATTGCTCTGCCTGTGGGAAAATTTCATGTTCAGTGTTCTTTCTTCTGTTGAAAAGGATTCATGTATGTATGCCCTTTTCACCCTCCTAAGCAATATCTCCATTCCGTGCTATTTCAAACTAAATTGCTAGGCTTTCCACTTATCTTGCCTCACGAAGTAATTTGTGCCTTTGTATTTCATCCTCTACTCATCGCTCTCCGTTGGTCCCATACCATCCCAGAAACACAGTCATTCATAAAAATCACTTCTTGTATCCATATTCACTTACTAGCCTAAGGTCAATATTTCACTGTAAGTCATCTTAGACTGTTTCGTTTATCTATTCACTGAGCGTGACTCGGAGAGATCCCTCTCCTATTCTGGTAGGGCTAGCTACCAAACTGAGCGTGGTTTATGGTTACCCTGAATTTTGCCTTCCTCCAGCCTAAGGCGGATTTAGGTGCTAACATAGTGGCGACTCCACTGGGGAGGAAATCAATCCCCTTGCTTCTTAAAAAATTCTAATCTTCCAGATGATAAGTTTAGCATTTGATAGGCTGAGTAAAGTTGGTTGTGCCCTTTGATTTTTCTCAATAGCACGCTGGCTTCTAGAAGATACACCAGAGCTAATCTAGATCTCGACCCTCTGCACATCTACGAAAATCCCAATTTGATTTCAAGAATTCATCGTCAAGAAAGCTCTATATCGCCCATGATCAAATCCCATTCATGCCCGAACATCTTTGAGTATATTGAAGAGCTAGAATTTGATGAGCAATTTGAATTATCGTTGTTCGAAACCAAGTACGAAAGAGCGGTTGATCCTACTGTCCACAATCCACAGTTTCTTGTAGACTTGGAGATGGAAAGGGCTAGCCGGTCGATTGATAACTACATAGTAGCTCAGCTTCAAACTCCAATTGCTAGCCCCTTACAAACTGTGCACACTCCTCCAACACCTCCGAGGACAAATCCACCAAGAGTGATGGCTGCCCGTTTTGTACCTCTTGTTTTGCCTCAAGTTTTAGATGATATGCTCGTAGATTACCAAAGCAAAATCCCATTTTTTTATGGCCCTCCTAATGGCATTACTGCTCAGCAATATGTGGATAGAATGGAAGACTTCTATGAACTTCATGAGATCGATGCGGAGAATGTGGCAATGAGACTCCTTGTACAAACATTTGCAGGTGAAGTGAGGAAATGGTTCAGAGGTTTGTTGGCTGCTCGTATCGCTACCTTGGCTGACCTACAAAGACAATTTTTAAACCGTTGGGAAGTGAAAAAGAATCCTCTTCAAATTCTGGCTGAATATGAGCAAATCAAAAGAAACGCTGGTGATTCGGTCCAAGACTATTGCACTAGATTCAATACAGTTTATAATGAAATTCCAGATAATCTAAGGCCACCTGTGGGACTAGCCATGTTGAAGTTCCCGGATGGTTTTGATGCTGACATGGCTTATCAATTGAGAGAAAGAGAACTGGCCACTATGGAAGACATGCAGAAGATAGCGGTCAGCGTTGAAGCAAATCTGTTGACCAAGAGAGCTAGAGCAAAGGCAGAGAAGAAGGTCACTGCAAAGGAGGAATCTTCCTCGGTAGATCAGCTACTTCGGAAGGTAGAGCAAATGCTAGAAAGAGTGAAACTTGGCAAACCGGAGCCACAAGTTAGAAATCCTAACTTTCGTGGGCAGCAACAACCACAGTATAGAATAAGACAGAGAGATCAGTGAGCCCAAGAGCAGACTGCACAACAACTAGTACAGACACCTCTGCAGCAAAATTTTGTGCATGGACCGGAATCAGATGAGGACGGGAATGTAATAGGCGAAGAAAATCACCTCTTTACTCCTGACGATTTTCCTATTTATCTCACTGAGGAGGAGGAGTATGCAGAGAGTCCAGCTGCACACAAAGACGTAGATTTCATTCTAGCAAGCGACACCGTCTTGGAGGAAGAATCAGATGAATACCAAAGAGGCTATATGAATGCTTTGTCCGCCCAACAACAGCGATACTCACTTAGAAACAGAGATGTGCCGGTCAGACCCATTCAGAAAAGGAAGGATGTTGAAGCGTCAAAGAATGATTCAACAGTTACACAAAGGAAAGGAAAGGAGGCAGTTGATCTGGAGAGTAGCAAATCACCATCAGCAGAATAATCACATCAACAAGTTGCATCGAAAGAAAAAGAAAGGAAAGAAATCCCAGTCAAAGAGGTAGAAAATATTCTCGCTTTCAATTTAGAGAATGAGATTTCTAAATTGAAGATATCCATCCCCTTGACTGAAATAATGAAGAACAACAGTTATAAAGGACAAGTATCTATAATGTTGAATTTGGATCCAATGTCCGACATGGTGAATGTCGAAGATGATCAACCTGAAATGATTTTTGGGCCAGCATCGAATGGTGAGTCTCCTGATAGTGATGTGCCACCATTTTATATCAGTTTAAGATTGCATGATTTTGTGTTACATAACGCCATGTTCGATTCCGGAGCTTCTCACAATCTCATGCCCAAGGAAATCATGGATAAGCTTGGTTTGGACATCACCCGGCAATATCATGATCTCTATTCATTTGATTCCAGCAGAGTAAGATGTATAGGTCTCATGAAAGACTTGGTTGTGAGTTTGGATCAGTTCCCAATGAAAAATGTTTTGATGGATGTTGTGGTAGCAGACATTCCTCCAAGGTTTGGCATGCTTCTTTCCAAGTCTTGGGTAGAGAAACTAAAAGGGACACTACAGCTAGATTTCTCCTATGCAACGCTTCCAGTGTTTAGACAAATGAGGAAATTGCATCGGGAACAAAAAATGAAGTACATGATCACAAGCAAGGAAAAACCAATAAATCATCCAATTAACTATGTACATACAGATTTAGAGTCTTTTGTTTTGTATTCAGATAGTTTAAATGATATAGATAGTCAGTTAGTAGAAGCAGAGGATATTCCGGAAATAACAGAAAATTTCAGAGAATTTTTGAAGAAAGAAGAACAAGAACAGTGGAACACCATTGGGCAATCAGATGAAAATAATGGACAGCAAGCAGACAAGGCACAACAAACAGATTTCCAGCACTTGCAAGAGGAGGAAGAAGGTTTGTGGACCATGGATTTCGATGGAGCAGTGGGAAATGATGGCGCTAGAATTGGAATTTGGGTACGCAGTCCTTTCTCCGCCCCAAACAAAGTTCCTAGTAACGTGCGGGTATGCTCTTACAAGTTGGCTTTTGAGTGTTCAAATAATGAAGCTGAGTATGAAGCTCTGATTGCTGGCCTAAAGATTCTAAGAAAGCTTGATGCTAAGAGGATTTCAGTATATGGCGACTCTGAATTGGTTATCAAGCAGGTCAAAGGCGAATATCAAGCAAAGCATCCTAGGATGCGGGCTTACCGTAATGCAGTCCTATACATTTTAAAATTATTTTCATAATACACCTTGACATGTGTGCCTCGTATACAAAATAGTATTGTTGATGCTCTTGCCAAGGCAGCAAGTAGTTTGAAGATCCCAATGAACTCTAGCAACAAATTTGAAATCCATGTCAAGCATCGTCCAACCGTTCCAAAGAATCAAAGATATTGGCAAGTGTTCCAAGATGATGAGGAGATTGATGATTTTCTACAAAACAAAGGCAAGTTCAAAGAGACCTCAATTGATGAAGAAAATGATGATGGTAAAGGTAATGGTACATATGAGATGCAGATCAATGAAATGGACTTGTTGCAGCTGAAGAATAACGTTATTCCCAAAGGCTTGATACCTCTAGAAGAACTCTTTGATCAAGATGATGTAGCCCGCAAGCCAACATTGCAGCCAACAGAGAAGGGTGTGGAAGAGGTCAATATCGAAACAGCTGCAAATCCTAAATTGGTAAAATTGTCCAAAGCATTGCCACCAAAGATCAAGGACAAATATATCAGTTTGATGTCTTCATTTGCAGATGTGTTTTCTTGGGACTATTCTTACTTAAAGACATATGACACCAATATAATTCAGCACACTATACCCATCAAGCCCAATCAAAAACCATTCATACAGAAGTTGAGAAGGCTAAATCCAAAGTTGCTGCCATCTATTGATAAGGAGATCAATAGGTTGTACAAATCAGGGATCATTGTGCCAATCAAATTTTCAGATTGGATCTCTAACTTGGTGCCCGTAAGGAAGAAGACAGGTGAGATTCGCTTATGCATTGATTTCAGAAATCTCAAAAAAGTTTCATTGAAGGCCAACTATCCACTGCCCAAAATGGACCATATACTTCAGGGAGTAGTGGGAGCATCTCGTATGTCACTCCTTGATGGTTTTTTTGGATATAACCAAGTTTCTGTCCATGAAGATGACCGAGACAAGACAGTGTTCACCACTCCATGGGGAACCTTTCATTACGCTAAAATGCCTTTAGGTTTGAAGAATGCAGGTGCCACATTTCAGCGTGCAATGGACTTGGCTTTTGCAAATGAGAAGGATGTCTTTTTGGTGGTTTATTTGGATGATTTGATGGTATTTTCCAAATCTGATGAAGAACACATGTACCATCTTAAAGCTGTCTTCCTAAAGTGTAGAAAATATGGCTTTTCGCTGAATCCAAAGAAGAGCTTGTTTGCCATGGAAGAAGGCAAACTGCTCGGGCACATTATCTCAAAAGATGGCATCCGTATTGACCCAGAACGTGTGCAAGCAATTCAGAAAATTGATCTGCCCCGGAATAAAAAAGAGATGCAATCGTTCAATGGTAAGATGAATTTCCTACGCCGCTTTGTACCCAATCTTGCTGAGCACCTAAGAGAGATGAAAAACATGCTTAAGAAGGACAACCAAGTGAAATGGATGGAGGAGGCTGTAAAATCTTTCAATTTGGTCAAATTGGCTCTTTCCTCAGCTTCAGTTCTAGTTAGCCCAGACTACACTTAGGATTTCATATTGTTTTCATTTGCTTTGGAGCATACTATGGCAACAATGTTATTGCAAAAGAGAGATGATCATGAAAGACCCATTGCATTTTTCAGCAGAGCTATAAGAGACGCAGCTTTAAAGTACAACATCATTTAGAAGCAAGCCCTTGCACTTGTGAAGGCATTAAAAGATTTCCGGGTGTATATTCTACATTCTCACATTCTGGACTATGTTCCTAATGCTGCTGTAAAAGATGTTTTAGTGCAAACCAATCTGGAAGGAAGAAGAGGCAAGTGTACTGAAGCCTTGCTGGAATATGATGTGGAAATAAAGCCCACAAAGCTGGTGAAAGGACAGGGATTGGCGAAGCTAATGGCTGAATAAAACTTTCACGCTTTGGACATAAATCTGATCGCTGCTATGTCCGATGAGAATGAGGAAGAATCTTCAATTCAGGTATTTGAAATGTTTTCTATTTCTCCATGGTATTCAGATATCATATATGTGCTTAAAAATTTGTCACCACCGCCCGACATGACTAGAAACAAAGCGAGAACACTCAAGTTGAAGGCTGCCAAGTTTTGCATTCTTAATTCTGCACTGTATTGGAAAGATCCCGGTGGCATCTTGTTAAGTTGTTAGGTGGAAAAGGAAGCGAAGAAAGTCATGGAGGATTGCCACCAAGGAGACTGTGGTGGTCACATTTTTTGGAAGTCAACAGCAAACAAAATTCTAAGAGTAGGGTAATATTGGCCGACATTGTTTGCTGATGTATATAATATGGTCAAGCACTCTCATAAGTGTCAGATTTTTGAAGGAAAGCTGAAGTTACAACCTCTACCACTCAAGCCCATAGAGGTGAATGCCCCTTTCCTGCAATGGGGATTGGATTTCATTGGCGAACTTCATCTTTCTTCTTCCAGACAACATAGATGGATCGTCACAGCCACAGATTACTTCACGAAATGGATTGAGGCAATTCCCACCAAACAAGCTACTTATTCGGTAATCATTTAATTCTTTGAAAATAACATCTTGTCTCGCTTTGGTTGTCTGAATAAGCTAATCATTGATAACACAATAGCTTTCAAATAAAAAAGGATGGTTGATTCTTGTCATAAATATCACATCATTTTGGGTCACTCAACTGCCTATCATCCGCAAGGCAATGGATTGGTGGAATCTTCAAACAAATCATTGGTCAACATAATCAAGAAGCTGCTGGAAATAAATAAGAAGAGCTGGCATAAGAGGTTGGTAAATGCGCTTTGGGTAGATCAGGTCAGTCAGAAGAAATCCATAGGTACGTCACCGTATGAGCTTCTTTATGGAGTTGATATAGTATTTCCTACCTCTCTCGCTAACCTAGTAGTCAAACTTCTTCAGGAGGCCAGCAATGAAGAAGATCCCATGCAGAGAAGGTTGAATCAAATGGTCCACTTGTAGCAGACCAGAGAAGAAGTTTTCAAGAACACATCCAAATTGCAAGAGAAAATCAAGAAAATTTATGACAAAAAGGCAAAGGTGGATAAATTTTAGGTGGATGATGTGGTGCTAAAGTGGGATGCAAGGAATGAGGAGAAAGGCAAGGACGGTAAATTCGAGAACCTCTGGAAAGGTCCTTTCAAGATTGCAGCATATCGGGGGCAGAATGCCTTTCTTCTAAAGGAAATAAACGGGGAAGATTGTCCCAGGAGGGCGGATCAATGGTTGGCTACTCAAGCAGTACCATTTCTAAGTTATTAAAGTTGCTTCCACTGTCACTATAAATACCATTCTATTTTAGTTTTGTTAGAGTTGGTCAAGTTAGCCTTTAAGTCATTTCAATGTCAAGTTTGAGTCAGTTTTTTGGTTATTTCTATTTCATAAATCAGTCAGAGTCCTGTATTATTTGTTGAAACGATGACTCCGTAGCCCAATGGATGAAGGCACTGTCTAGCTCTTGCAGAGATCTGTTGTTCTTGGCACCTCCAAGGAGCTACCATCCCCCACTGGAGCCAATGTTAGAGTCGGTCCGGTCAGTCCTCCCTCACAGATCAAAACTCTTTATGAATTTCATTTTTCAGGTGTCCGGCTCCATTCACCCAGCTGCATTCCACTAGGGGCATTCCATAATCTGACGGAGAAGGTCATGATAGTCATCCCCCGTCATGTCTAGCTCCTGCTGACTCAGGTCTTTTGTCAATAGTCATCAAAGTCCATGACAGTCAAGGTCTGGTCCTTTAAAGGACAAAAGTCATTTTCAATATCTAGGTCTAGGGAGTCATCAATTTGGTCTTTGAACATGTCCAGTAAAGCCATGCAGGCTAGAGTGAGGCCTTTACATAGTTATGATTTAGAGAGCTTCATCGTCATGTGGATAGACTTCGAATCTTCTTCAAAACTCTGTTTTGAAGAAAAGTCAAACAGTGTCATTTATGACAAAATTTTCAAACAAGTCGTCAGTTGATTTCTTCAAATGCAGTCATGGTTTCCGTGGCCAAATGTCCTATCATGCAATCCCTACAAAGAGTGCCGAAAATTTCATCATTTGAGCTAAAATTTCAAAGGGAAAGTGAAAATCAGTGTGTTTTAAAGTGTGTGAAAAAGTGTCAAAACACAACATTAGAAAAATGGGTTTTCAAGGAAGCAAAAATGTAACCCATCTCTTCCAAGGCTATATATACAAGTTTTCATCAAAATTAAAGGCATTGTGCTAATCCAAGCCTTGGAGAAACGTTGCAAAAGGTATGAGTGTGCATCGTGAGTGTTTGAGTGAGTTGGAGGCAGCTGGAGGGAGCGCGGCACATATACTCAGGGGCAGGGCGCACACACAGGGCACAGGACACACAGAGCCTGCCCGTAGTTCAAAATTTACACAGGCGCGGCGCATACCTAGGGTGTGGCGCATTGGGTTTTGCGCACGACGCACACAGACCAAGGGCCGAAACAAGGCCAAATCACCTCCAAATTTTTGTGAAGCCCATCAAATTAAAAGGTAGGCTCTTTGACATCATTTGTTCATCAAGTTTTATCAATGATATGATGGTTTATACCGATGTTTGAATGCAACCAAATTCATAAAATCAACCATAAGAAATCACCAAGAACCATGATGGCTAGGGTTGCTAAAGTGTGTTGTTAGTGTCAAGGTTTGATTCCACCCCTCATTTTCCCCTCACCTACCATTTTTCCCATCCTCCCTTTCTCATTTTTCCTAAAGTCCCTGCCCTAAACTACTACCAAACCCTCTCCCCTATCCCTCCATTTTTTTGTCAACATGACACCCCAAACCCTACCCTATCAAAATACCCAAACTCCTCCCATATCCCAAAACAAATTTCTCCCTATAACCCCTATTCCCATTTACATTACTCCCTTCCTAATTCTCCCTGTTTCATTGTTCCCCTTGGTGACAGATATCACAAAGGCACCCAGCCTCACACCATCATCAAAGGGCAGCCTAGGGACAGTACACACAACAGTCATGACATCACAGCATTCGTCAGAGTATGAGATGGAGACACAAAGTGACTCATCCTCAGAAGAGGAGGCTCCTAGGAGACATCACAAGAGTGGCAAACATGTCAGGGATGAGCCCACTACCCTCACTGAATTACAAGCATGCCCTCTTGCCATGTCATGTTTCCAGCACCTAGCA
>APFE031747308.1:137729-169489 GCA_000404065.3 Pinus taeda
AGAGTCTTTCCCTTCAGATACTTGAAAGATGAGTATGCTCCACTCATGAGATTGATCATGAAATACTTCAGCTGCGAGGGGAGGTTCTCTCGACTATATGCCTATCACATCTGATTGCTCATGCACTTTACCAGGGTGAGGATGATGAACCTCCCATTTTTCATATACAGGAACATAGAGAGGATGAACACCTTCATGCTGCATAAGACCCCTCAGCAGCAGCTTAACAGTGTGTATCACTTTGCTCTTATCCGGATTTTGGTAGATCATCAGTTGGGATTGTAGGGAATTGCTTGGGAGGACTTCATCTCCCGTGACTTCTTCAACACATCATAGGTACTATCAGAGCCATAGCAGGAGATGGGTGGTCCTTCTCATCAGCATGAGCACCATGAGACCACTACCATGCCAGTTTTTGTTACATATCTGAGAGGAAGTAGGCACTTGTTTGCAGCAGCAAAGCGAGTGTTATCTCCACCCAGGGTGGAAGGGGCCTCGCTTCCGACATCAACGACACAAGTACTGGACAAGGGCAAGAGGCCCGTGCATGATGAGGGGCCATCAGGTGGACAGGAGACCGATGTCATCCTCATTCAGGATGATGAGGTAGAGGCAGAGAATGCCAAACTTAGGATGACCATTCAGGAGCAGGACACGGAGATCCAAGACTTGATACCCAATGTGGAGAGGGCCAGATGGCTCATCAAGTATCTGGAGCAGAGGAACAAGTTGCTTGAGGACCAGTAGGTAATCATGGAGCTACAAAGCATCTGTGAGAATCGACAAGCTGCCCAGCAAAGGAGGATTGAGCTCACTACCTTGGAGCAAGAGATCAACAATGGTCGTGAGTCATTGCTAGAGCGGGTCAATATACACCTAGAGAGACTGCTAGAGAAGGCTAACAGATACAAAACTATATTGACGAGGATGGCTTGTCATTACAGGGCATGGAACATGAGTGCAAAGGCCCGGATAAGGAGCTTGAAGGCCAAATTGAGCAGAGCAACAAAAGAGGAAAAAGAGCAAGATCGGCTTTGAATCTTGGCTGAAGCTTCTCTGGCCTGGCATAGTGCCTCTTAGAGAACCTCCAACCCAAATTTCAAAAAAAAAAATTGGGAGAATTTCGGTCACATGTAAATTTTTTGGCACAAACACAGGTTTTTTCTCTATACGCGTCGCGCCACTCACGTGACGTGTAGGATTGGGATCTCCAAATGAGAAATGGTTTGCATTTTTGTATTAAACATGCAAAATCACGACTACTAGCACTTGGGCAAGAGATTTGGGCATGATTTGAGTCTCAAGGAGGTCAAAAGCACCCAAAAAAGGGCCTGACTGCCCCTATTTTGATACACATGAAGAAGTTTTGGAAGGATGAAGATTTGGAGGGGTAAATGAGCTCCAAATTCAAAACTTATACTTGGGTTGGAAAGTAGATAGGACAGGATTTCCAGCAAGCACACTTGAGCACATTTCGGACTCCTACAAGTGCCTCAAAACTAGCCTCAAAGTGGCGAGGCGCATATAGAAAATGGCGCGGCGCATATAGGAAAAGAGGCCCAATTTGCCTCTATTTCGTGAAATTTCGATTCGCAACTTTTCATAGGTGGGCCCTCTCGTCTACACTTCACTTTTTCAGCACCAAAGGTGGCAATTAAATTACTTTCACTCCAGATGGGCATATATCCAAGTGGCAAAGGAAGGCAAAGGGTCACCCAAGCCATTTTTCATGTTTGTGGCGCTACACCTGTATCTGATGTTTAGCTCTCCACCTTCATTTTGTAATGCTTCGAGTAGCTCCCCAACCCTTGGGCATTCTATCTCTTCATGGCACATTCTATATATTGTATGCAAACTATTTGCAAAGTGTTGGTTGGCTTGTAACTTCTGGGAGACTGTGGGAAAGAAACTTTGTTTCCTCATTGTATATTTTTTACAGAGGATTAATGAAAGGCAGCGGCTCTGTTTCATGAGATTCATGTGGTTGTGAGTGTAGCAAATGTATCTCTTATGTTTCATATGTATCTTGTTATGCTTCATAGTTCATTTCATATTCATTTCCAGTGAAATTTTCTAAGTTGGATAAGGTAGAATTCAATTTTATTGCTCTGCCTGTGGGAAAATTTCACGTTCAGTGTTCATTCTTCTGTTGAAAAGGATTCATGTTGTCCATGCCCTTTTCACCCTCTTAATCAATCTCTCCATTCCGCACTATCTTAAACTAAATTTCTAGGCTTTCCGCCTATCTTGCCTCACGAAGTAATTTGTGCCTTTGTATTAAGTTCTCTATTCATTGAGTTCCATTGGTCCCATACCATCCCAGAAACACAGTCATTCATAAAAATCACTTCTTGTATCCATATTCACTTACTAGCCTAAGATAAACATGTCACTGTAAGTCATCTCAGGCCATTTCGTTTATCTATTCACTGAGTGTGACTCGGAGAGAGCCCTCTCCTGTTTTGGTAGGGCTAGCTACCAGACTGAGCTTGGTTTGTGGTTACCCTAAATTTTGCCTTCCTTCAACCTAGGGTGGATTTAGGTGCTAACACACCTCACCTTGGCTTTGTCCTTTGTTTTGTGGTTTGGGGGCATCTTTCCCTTGCTTCAGATTCACAGATCCAAAGTCTCACTTCTTCTGTTTAAACTTATGCTCGATATTGAAAGCATATTAGTATTTGGGGCCAAGCGAAGAGATGTCTAGGAACTCAATCTCATCTTGGATGTATTTGTGAAGACAACTACGGTACTTGAGTACCGGATGCTGCTCATAATCCTTGATATCTAACTTTGTACGAAGGGCACCAAACATATTTGTGAACTCTAACACATCTTGGTCCCTTCCCTATCATAATGTGGTCCACTTTATGTACTTATATTCTTAGCTCTCGAGAGGGTAATAGTACTCCTTGATGGCATCTCAGAAAGAGTTCCAAGTCAGTGTGGCTAAAAATAGTGAGGGTTCCCTCTCATCCTTCTACTCACAGTAGGTATCCCACTAGTCCTTGGAGTGAGGGGTGACTTTGAGCAGTGCAAAGTTAATCTTCTCCCTACTGGAAAAATCATGAGTTGAAAAATACCCCTACAACAGATTTAACCATCCATCTATGGTGTATGCATCTATATGGCCTTAAAATATGGTAATATCAAAGTTTACTTGTGGCTTGAAGGGAGTGGTTCCTCTAGAGTGGCTACCGGATGAAGATGCATCGCTTGTGGTAATCAACCGAAGGATCTAGGAAACGTTTTCCATCATCAAATTCCTCTGTCACTCGAGAGCTTCTTCAAGCAATATTTTGAAGGGATCTCCTACTCCCTTGTCTTTCTTTTAGAGGTCATTAGGTTTTGTAAGGTTAGTCTTGCAAAGGTTCAATCATTTCAAGCCCTGACTCCTTATACCCTGACCTCATTGAAGACATGCAAAGAAAAATAGAGAAAGAGAAGACCTGCTCTAATACCACTAATCCATCCTTATGAAGGAAAAAAAAAAATTACAGATATAAATATAAACACATAGATGGAGTAGAAATAAAACTTCATTTCATTAATATCACAGAATTGAAATATACTTTCATACATAACAGAAATAAACTAGCTCAGGCAATTGTATCTTATCTCTGAGAAGAGATGTGGAGTTACATGCCTCTGAACCATCTTAAAATGAGGCTCAAAGTCCAATTTATTATTGGGAAACAATATAAAACCCTAGACATCCAAAAACATAACCCTAGGAGATGAAGCTCCAAAACTATGGGCCCCATTTGGGTAAATTGCTACATCATCTTCCTCGGGTCGTAATTTTGGCATACGATCTCCGTTTGACGTGCACAATACCTCATTAGAAATATTTGTCTAAGGAGTACAACTTTCAAACAAAAACATGAGTCAAAGACTCATGTTTTCTTGTTTTTCCCAAAAAAATGTCATTTATGGCCTCAAAGTGGCTCTAGAAGTTCAGGACCCAAAAAATAGCCAAAAATAGTAAATTATGCTACACATAAGGAAACTGAAAATTTGAAAGAAACATTGGTGGGGTCCAAGTGGAATAGGCTGGTGTCCACCAATATCCACATGGATTAGTTGAGTATCACTAGCATATGACCCAACCACTAATATCTAGTTATTGAAGTGAGGATGACCAACCGACAAGTTACAACTATCCCTCAGGGACGCCAGACTACCTAGGAGCCTACAAATCACCCCAGGTGATCACTCCCTAAGTTGGAACTATTTTTCACAAAATAAGCTCTCCAACTACACCCTTAACACTTTGTGCATGCAGTTGGAAGTCTATAACAACACCCATAGGCATGCCTGCATGTAGTTATGACCCAAATTCCTCATTTTAGAGCATGTGATCATGAGATCTATGCCACATTTTGAGGAAAACCTCTAGACCACTTCCCAGAACTTCTTGTAAGTTTCTAGAATCATGCCATTGAGGATAGCAATGCTAAAAAAATAGAACTTGAGCCAAATATTAACCAATAAATGCCCAATGCAAGATAGACATTTCGTCAAACACATGATGAACATGTAAGCTACAGGTCATGAATTCATATTTGATCACAAACTTCTGGAATCCATCTGAGAATCACCAAGAAGGCTCAATTCCCTCTCAAACTAGCTGCAACAACACTTTTTAGCCCATGTGTTCACCAACCATCCAGTAACTTATCAAATCATGAGAGAGATCCATAGCTAGAGCACATCATAAAACCATGCATATAACCAACATATAACTAGAATAGAACATATGACAAATCATCCATAAGATCACCATAATAATCATTACAATTGACCATAGATCACAATAGGAAAATAATTCATCTTAACATATGAAAGCACCAACTAAGTCAGGGACTTCCATGCATCATCAAATCATAGATTGGGCTGAACCAAATCTCTCTTTCATCCAATCATCTCTGCATCATATTCCAGGCATGAATGTGGGATCATAAGGGTTAAACTAAAACTAATTCATCTATGGATTACAAAGGGAGAACCACCTCAACCCTCAATCACAGTGATTTCATCTCTATGGTCTAGAAATCACTAACATCAAATAGATTGGTCTCTATCAAATTTGTCTAGGGCTCCAGGAACTAGTAACTCAACTCACAACCTCCAGCGAAGCCAAGCTATTTTAGTGATCCAAAGTGTCTGCCCCAACCTGCATGCTCTAGGGACTAGTAGCTCAACTCATAACCTCTAGGCAATGCAAGATGTTCCAGGGATCCAAAGCATTCGTTCCAACCCACATCCATAGGGAGCATAAGAAGAAGTTAGAAAAACCAAATAGGGAACCTACTACACCATGACTATCTAGGAAATGGCAAGGAAAAGTTGAAACCACTTTCAATCTAGGAAAATCTTCATGCCAATCAAAACACGTAACCAAGAAACCACATGCCTATACTATGTATCCAAAAACCAGCAAGGAGATCACACATGCAACCTATTACCTACAAAGTAAGCATGTTGTAGCCACTGCTTCAACTATTTCCTTGTGATTCCTTGCTTTCTTTCTCCAAATCCAATCGAATGTAAGAGTTCTTCAAGAATTCTCCAAAAATGCTCTAATTGTGCAAGAATATGAGAGAATGAGAGAATTAAAATAGAGATCCAAAACTAAACTAGAAAATTTTGTGAATTGATTCTCAGGTGCCCTTTTATCACTGATGGCTCATTTCATTCGTTTTCCTTCATTTTCCCTCTAATTTCCATTACATGCAAATTTGTGTCTCTTCACCTTCCTCTTCTCCTATTTTCCTTTATTTTCATTATTAAATTCCAATTAATGCCTCTTTTCCTTTGTCAATGCCTTTGCCAATTTCCATAGCCATAAATAAACCAAAAGTAATGCCCACTATAATGTTTTCCCACCATTCATCTTGGAATGTGTGTCCCATGACCTTGGTCTTATTTTATTTACATGGAAAATCAACCAGGGGATGTTACAAACCCCTCCCCTTTGGGGAACACCATCCATGATGTTCAATGATGCTTAAAACAAGAAAAACATGCTTCCAATGAATCTTTATAACATAACTTGATGCAACATTTACATCATACCAAATTGCTAAAACCATCAACACCATACTGCCTATGGAACTTTATAAACTAGCTTGATGCAGTATTACAATGACAACTGATGAAACTATGACAAGCATACCACTTATGGAGCTTTATAACCCAACTTGATGTGGTATTTATAATGATATGCCCATATATATTTATACACATTTACTTCAACCAACAAATAAACATATTGTCTATGGAGATTTATAAACACATCTCAATACAATATTTACAATAGTATGCGCATATATACACATGCACATTTGCTTCAACCAACAAATAGAAGGCTACATTGCATGCATCAATGACAAAGGAATCCATAGGATCACATATCCACCCTCAAGTAGTACAAGGATTCACCTCCTTCCCAAGAAGTCCATAATCCACCGCCAAAATAAAATTTGCATCCAATGTCTAGTGCTACATTACTTGGGCTACTTGATCTCTCAAAGAACAGTTACTAACTCATTGTTCTAGGGCACACTCCCAATGTGTTTCTGATTCTATTTGGAAATGCTAATGACCAAAACGAATTTATTCCCCATCTTTCCCTTCTCTACTTCCTAGTCCCTTGGGAAATCTGATCACCCCCTTCTGTGCATTGACACACCTTCCAAGTTCCATTGGCATCCCCTTCTTAGGTGATCCATCCCTTGGAAAGGTCCCCTCACATCAGAAGGCCTAAAAACCAAGGCATATCCCTGCCTCAAACCATCATACTGGTCTTAGCATGCTCATGGAAATCAATGGACATTGGTGGGTACTAGTGTCCCATAATGGCCCTACTCCTGAATGATTTACCAACACTGCTACATATTCTAATTCATTTTGATGTTGCTGCTAACAATCTAGCAACCAGTTCCAACAACCCAAACTATGCATTTTTCATGCTTTCTTGTACCAAGCACATAATTCCATTAGAATCGAAAGGAATTGAAGTAAATTCAAATCATACCTCATTGATAACTCATCGATAAGGTACACTTCCAATTATGTTTACTTCCTTTCACATCAATTCAAATTAGCTCTTTCACCAAATCATCATGTATAAACATATCACATCCGGTTAGTTCAAAACTCAACCATGATAAAAAATCATAAATTATCTATATAATTAAAAAATAAAATGTAATATTTATACTTATCTTTGAAATGGTTCTTTGCTTCTACCATTGTTATTTTTCCTTTCTGTACACACATTGAATCAATTTCAAAACCCAAAAAGTGTCTAGTTCCTTCTCTTGTATTGACCCTATACATACATTGGAATGGTTTTCAAACCCAACAATAACCTAGTGCCTTCTCTCCCCTCGAGCACATACACATACTGAATCAGTTTCCAAACCCAACAAGCACCCAATGCCTTCTCTTCTCTTCAGTATCAACAAAAAAAAAATCCTAATACTATACCATCTCTACCCTTTATATCAACAACTCAAGATTGGTCTAATCCCAAGTTGTCCAGGGCTCTAGGGACTATGATACCAACCCACAACCTCTAGGTCATGCAAGCTATTACAGGGATCCATCCACAACCTATACAGAACCCAAGTTGTTACAGGGCTCCAAAGAACTACTGTCGCAACCCAAAACTTGAAGGGGTCCCAAGTTTTTATAGGGCTCCAACCCACTAATTTGAATTTAAACAGGAAAACAAAAAATTACAAATATAACCATAAATATAGAGATGTAGCAGAAATAACACTTCATTTCATTAATATCATACACTAAAATATGCTTACAAACAGAATGGAAATAAGACTAGCTCTATCGATGGTAGCTTATCTCTGAGAAGAGATGTGATGGATACATGCCTCTAAACGATGTTACAATGAGGCTTGGAGGCCTATTTATAATTGAGAAACAATGGAAATCCCCAAACATCCAAAAACTTAACCTTGGGAGATGAAACTCGAAACTATGGGCCCCGTTGGGGTAAACTCATACATCAGCTTCCCGGGGTCATAACTTTGGCATACGATCTTCGTTTGATGCACACGATACCTTGTTAGAAATATATATATGAATAACAGAACTATTAATAGTGAATATTTAATTGAAAACTCGTATTCACCTAGTGATTTTCCAAAAGACGACTCCAGAAGTTCAAGACCCGAAAACTACCAAAAATAGTAAATTGTGGTACAATTAAGTAAACTAAAAAAATGAAAGAAATAATGGTGGAGGTCCAAGTGGAATAGGAGGGTGGCCACCAATATCCACCTAGATCATTCCTCCCCTGTAGGGAGCAATGGTCCCCATTGCATTCAGTTCCTCTAAGAGATGAGGACACTTCTGCTGAAGTTGGTCCCTGGTGAGCCATTTTCCTTGGTGAAGTAGTTAGCCTACTTTGACAACTCAATATAGTTGGATCCTTTGTTATCTGGTGTTCTTGATCCATGTTACCATGATCTGATCAGTTGTGGCTTGTTCCATGTAGTCTGGGTTTAACTCTGTTGGTGTGAGTTGTTCTGCAATGTCAGATGTGTCCAAAATTGGTGGAAAGTAGGGCTGACAGTGGTCCACATTGAACACTAGGTGCAGACCAAGGAATGGTGGAATATTGAGCTCAAAGGCATTGTCCACTACTTCCTTGGTGATGGTGTATGGCCCATATCGAAGTGGGAAAATCTTGTTGTGGGGCCTAGCGAGGCGCTCCTTCTACAAATGTAGCAAAACTTTGTCTCCAACCTAGAACTTGTGTGGCACCTGATGCTAATCATGCCACTACTTATACTTAGTATTGGCTATGTCCAATATGTCATGGACCTATTGGAAGATGTGCTGAATGTGCTCAGTGAATTTGTTTACCATGTCGGCTTTGGACTGGACATGAGTCAAATCTGCCTATGTAGCGGCAAATGGTATGGCCACATCAATGGGGCATAGTAGTTGGAATCCCAAGCCCACCTAAAAAAGGTTGTGGCTAGTCGAGCTGTGGAGAGCCCAGTTATAGCTATGTTGGACATAGCGGAGGCTCTCATCCCATGTGTGTGGATGCTTTGAGTTGTACATAAATAGAATGTGTACGATCATCATGTTAGTGACCTCTGTCTGGACATCAGTTTGGGGATGGAAAGTTGTGGATTTAGTGAGCTTGTGTCCAGCATCGATGAGAGACTAGACCAAAATGTACTAAGGAACCCATTTTCCCAATCTGATATGATAGACTGTGGAATCCCAAAGTGTATGCACACTCATTCAAAGAATATTTTAGCAGTGGCTTCTACGATGATATTATTCTTGCAAGCCGCCATAATGGCCATCTTTAAGAATCTGTTGATGATGACAAGAAGACAGTCGTTTCCATGCTTAGTATAAGGAAGGCCTAACATGTAATCCATGGAGATGGATTCCCAAGGTCGACTAGGGGTAGGCAGCAGAGTATAGAGGCCTCGCTTCTTGATGGTCGGTTTGGTATCGACGTAGGCAGTGAAGTATCTGTTGTACTTCCCATCATACTGTCAAAGATTCGATGAATATAAATACTTCAGCAGTAGTGCCAATGTTTTCTCGACCCCGAAATGCCCATCGATCCAACTGTAGTGTGCTTCCCAAATCATCTTGCCATGCTCGGTTGAAGAATCACAAAGGTGTCCCAGATAGCACAACAGTGCATCCTAAAGGTGAAAATATGGAACTTGCTGACCCTCCAAGAGCATTTGGTATGTGTGGCCCAACTCTAGGTTGCTTTTGTGGTCGGTTAAGGTAGTTTGCAACATTATTGGTGTTTCCCTTCTTACACTTGATATTCAAATGGAACTGTTGTAGGTATGTGGACCACATCTGATGGTGATCATTCTACAACTTCCCTTGCATCTGTATGAACTACAAGGGATGGTGATCTATGTGGATGATTGTTTCCTTCCCCAAATTGTAATTCTTCCATTATCGGCAAGTTTGCAAAATGGAATATATCTATTTGTCATAAATGGGATACTTCTGGACTATGTTTGAAAATGTCTCACTGTGATATGTGACTGGATGCCCTTGTCGAGTAAGGCCTTCCCCAATAGCATAGTTAGAGGCATCTATCTTAATCTCAAATGGTTGTTGCAAGTCTGGTAACGTGAGCACTGGTGCAAATCATAGGGGATGTTTCAACTCTACAAATGCCTTCTATTAGGATTCAGACCAAAATAATTTTGCTTTCACTCCTCCCTTGGTGACCTAACTCATGGGCCAAGTGATATGAGAGAACCCCTAACATGAACCTGTGGTAGAAATTGGCAAGACCCAGAAAGTTGCGAAGCTCTGTCATAGTGGTTGGGGCTAGTCAATCCCAAATGACTTGTATCTTGGTTGGATCCACATGAACCCCCCACTCATTAATAATGTATCCCAGATATTTAACCTCGATCATGCCAAAAGTGCATTTCTCCAAATTAGCACACAACTTGATTTGCCACGGTTGTTATCAGGAAAACTAGTGTCCATTCAGAGCTGCTACTCCCATTAAGATGGGTAGCTATCTTAGAAACAAACAAACTAAAGTTACTTGTGTTTTCCTTTATGAGAGATAGATGAGAGAGAAGCATAGAGTACCAACCTCAGTCTTTCGCTTGGCTCCTTGCTTGTTTCCTCCCTCCTTTGACAGAGCTTCACTACTCCTTCCTCACTTGTCCTGCTTCAAAGAACACCTGTAGAGTCAAATAAGCATAATACCATCAAAGCATAGAGATCTATAACCATAAAAAATATAGGACCAGATGTTTATTAACCATACAAATTCATACACCAATACAAGATTCCGAAATATACAAGTATATGGAGAAAAACTCAGATAGCTTTATTGATAGAAGTAGTAGAAGAGAGGATTACAACCCATCGGTCTGATCTAACGCCATCCTCCTAACATGAAAGCCCTCTTCACCTCATGAAAAACTATATCACCCAACACTACAATGTTTCACAGAGAAACCAACAACACTTCCTTACAAAATACAAAATTCCAGCCTTTGGATCTCTAAGATGAGGGATCCATATATAGATATTTGCAGGTGAGTGAGTCAGCTTCTGGGATTTTGATTAGTGTCATTTCACTGATATTTCTTGGTTCCACTTGGGTATTTGATGATCTCTTACTTATCCCTGGGCGAATTCAGAGAGGTAAGTGTCAAATGAGTAGTTTCTAGAAGATTCTCTGGGTTTCCACCTAGCAAATTGCCTCTGCCATTTGTCTGCTCTCGCTCATCGCACCCTACAGAAGGGCTTTTTAGTATGCATTGCACCCTTTGCATGTGATAGGTGAGATGCATCACACCCTCAGCATGGAGCATTCTGCATGGTCCATTTTTGACCAGTTCTGAATAGTTTTCCAAGGAGAACTTCTGGGAAATGATGTAATCAACTGACCTTATTCCTTTAGGGTATGAAACAACACTTTTAAGGGTTTAGAAGCCCTTGGTTTATGGACATATGTGATTGGGGTTGCAGTGCCCAAATATGTCTATAACAGTTTCCCCCTAAAGCATGAGGTCATAAATCTTCTGATGTTGGGTGAAATGCTCTATCGTGAGGATCCGAGGTTTTTCGAACCAGAAGGTGACCTGTAACAAGATACAATACAATACATTATCTTCATAATATTTTCATGATCTAGCTGAGGTGGACACTCCCATGCTCATCTTTATAAATTTATTTTCATGCATATAGGATAGACAACCGTCTGTGTGGCAGACTGATGATTCTGGTAGAGCCATCATCCCTTGGCTTGGATTATTATCTATGCATCTATGACGTACATTTGACGTCTTTGTTTTCCTAAATATATCGCAGCCTAGATGGATGAAACTAGATCCAAGGTCTTCAAACTTGTTCAATCTTCATTCGAAGTAAAAGTCGATCCATGTGAAAAGATGTTCTGTTGTTGAACATGGAAAGACATCGCTTGATTACCAGCCAATTACGTAAGTTGTTAATAGGCACGAGAGGAATCACTGATAATGACAATGACCCTCAAGGTACTGTAGTACAATTCACGTGGTGTGGATACATGAGTTGATGTCGAACACCATGCAAAATCTTTCGGTTGAAGGCCATTGATGTAAACTTGTTGCCAGAAGTGAGAAACATGCCATTGAGGCATGCAAGCTTCAAAGTACTGAAAGGGGTGTTCTTAAGTCGACTTCTTGGATAATGAGCTAATGTCGACAAGAAGTGACCTGTCATAGGAGGGCCTTAATCAATCCCACATCTACGACACAAAACGGAGCAAATGATTTTGTGGAGGTGAAAATGATCTGATTATACAAGGTTCCGGGTGGTGGTCATGAAAAATAGAGAGTGAAGGTATTGCAGCAGATGAGGTGTAAGTTGGGTTGATGAATTCTTTTAGTGAATTCTCTTGAACATATCGGCGACACTAAAAATGGATTGGTAGCATTGACCCCAAAAATGGATGGTACGAAGGACCAATGGTGATATGACCGGTGAACAGAATAATCCAACCCGACTCAATCATGGTGACGGAGTGAAAGTGTCATCTTCAAGAGAAACCTGCTACCAATGAAGTTCTTCAAGTTTTCTTCCCAATTTTTCCCTAGTCATTGTTGACCAGTACCTATTTATTTTTTTCAAGCTTGAGGAGGATAACATATGCTTGTTCTATAATCTACCCTTTGGGCAAACCTGTCGCTATGTTTTAGCGAGCCTAGCAACAGTGAAACTCACTCTTGCCTGTAATGGACAAGTTTTTCACTATTGTTTTAATGAGTTTAACGGCAAAGATAACTCGGTCCTTTTCAGTTTTAGAGAGTCAAAAAAGAGATGGAAAGGAAACTCCAGTAATCCTTTTTTGTAGTATAATCCCTTAAGTCCAAAAAAGTATAAAATAATATGAAAGGGATGACTTTTCCAATTACTTTAACGAGCCGAAAAAGACAAGTGCTCAATCTTTTTGTGTAATGATCCCTCAGGTCCAAAAAGATTAAAATATAGAGGGATGGCACTTCCAATCACTTTAACGAGCTGGAGAGGCCAATTTCTTGGCAATATTTTTATATTTTACGAGTCTAAAAAGAACTTAAAAAAAACTCATCTTTTAGGAACGAGTGATATTTTCAGGTAGCAGCTGGTTCTAGGTAAGGTTTGGAACCTTTCAATCACGGTAGTGTAAAGAGGATGGCTAACATAATCATGCATCGCAGCTATTCCTCAAAAGGGTAATCAATGAATTGGATGCGTATGATCGGCTAAAAAGTGGAGGTGATGGTAAGAACACGACCAAGGCTCAAAAGCTGATAGCAATGTGATCACAAAGGTTATTTACCGAAAGTGAGTTCATTTTTTAATGAGCTTGAACTCTGGGGGAACATATGGTCATAGCTAGTTTTATTTTTTAACGAGCTTGAACTTTGCGAAAACATTGCTCATGCCAGTCATATAATAAAGATGTCTCTTATTAGTAGGTTCATTTTTAAGGGAGCTTTCCCCATGTGCAACTTTGCTCTGGAGCCTTTTGTATGCAAGATAGGAATGACCAACTACTATCCTAGGGGTTAAAGAACTACTGAGGTTAGGTAGGATAACTTCTCGACAAGAAACCTTTCCTTTACTTTGCTAGTGCCATTTGGCCCCTGCAAAGGTGAATGGTTGACCAAACCAATCACCTAACTTAAGCAGTTGAAGTTAGCAAAACTACGGGTTTAGAGTTACGCTGGTCGCTTTTCACTTACATACAAAAGGTTTGCATGCCCCCAAGTATAAAGAAAAATATAGTTTCCAAGTTACCATATGGAAGTTCTTGCATTAAAAAAAGGTTGTTCCATCTACATTTGAAGACAAAACACTTCCTTGGGTCTATCCATCGAAATAGACAAAGGCAAATGGTGGGAGCTTCCACTCACATAACGTTTGACGAGGGAATCCTTTTCCAGTCTAATCCCATCTTCCTAAATGGACGAGTGTGTCAGACTAGTCATATATCCTATGCAAAAACCTACCTTATATATGGGGTTTTCCTACCGAAGCAGACTAGGGTGCATGTCCCCTGGGTTTAGTCACATTCACCGAATCACTCGCGCTCATTAGGTGGATGGAGTGGAGGTTGATGAGACATTCCTTGTGCAAAAAGACCAGTTAGGGATAGCATTTGACTAGTAGCTATGTTTGAACTAGGGAATGAAAGCTGGTCAATGAGCTAGACCATTCTGCCTTCATACAGGAAACACATCACTCGAAAGAGTGAGGAAACAATATCTCCCATGATGTAAATGTAATCACACCCAAGGAGTAGATTGTAACCTAAAGGCCCTTGGACTACCATCACATTTAGATGAATGGTTTTCCTTCTCAAAGTTATAGGCAAATTTGGAAGGATCCCCAATGGTCAATTGGTTCCTTTGTTGAAGCCTGACAGATTTCAAATCTCAGGCAGAAGTGATGGCGAACCAAGCGCTTTCCAAGTAGTTGAGGAAAGGATACTCATGGAAGCCCCTTCATCTATGATAGTATCAGCCATGATCATTCTGTAAGCTTGTAGTATGATTCAGAATGGTATGTTAGATGGTAGGTGGGGTCTCCCTAGTAGATTACAATTGAAGGAAACGACTAGATTACTTGGAGGAGGGACTGAATAAATGGCCAAATGAATCTCTAACAAACTTCCTTCCTGCTTTAAAGGAATGGGTAGATCGCCCCCATGTTCATCGGATTCTTTGTTAACAAAAAGTATTTGAATGGTGTCATTCTCATTCTCTTTGATGATTGTATCATCTGAAGCTAGACCTTCTGAAGACAAGACTAGGTCAACTACCATCTCGACCTGTTGACGTTGGTCTGGTGTGGACTCAGAGGGTTTATCTTCAATGATAGGTGTTTTGATCGACAACAAAGTTGTGTCAATCAGATGTTCAACTAGCAATGGACTTGGCAGGAGTTTCTTGTATCCAGGAGGAAGACGCTGCGGTGAAGCAGGACAATTATCCAAGACTCTTTTAGCTTAATCCATGAAAGGAAAACGGTGGAGGGCATGATCACCTTCACACAGTCTACAAGGAAATTTAGATCTTCCTTTCTATCCATTTACTTCATTTTCACTAGTTGACAGTGTACTATCAACATGATCGATAGAGGTTGAAGACACCAAATTGTGCAAGTGGGTAGACCAGTCCCTTAAGATCCACGAGATGCAAGGACAATCTCGATGATAGTGGTCTCCTTTGCAAATGACACATGGAGATTTAGGTTTGGATGGTGTAGTGTGTGGATTTTCACCGGATGATGTATGGTTGCCCCATTTTTCCATTGCCTTCTTCTTCTTCTTCTCCTTCCCTTTCTTCTTCTTCTCGGTTACTTGGTTTTTAGTGTTACTAGCTTCACCAAGCAGAGAGGAAGAAGGAGAGGGAGAAACAAACGAAGTAGAAGGTTTGGGAGAAACTTCAGTATCATCTGGTTTCTTATTTGATTGCTGAGGAATTATGGTGTTTTGAATGACAAAGGTCGAGAAAAGCCATACTGGCAAGCCAATTATGAGTCCTGGAAGGGACAATGTAGCCATGTGTGGAGCACCAACATCTCCCCAAGAAGAGAAAGGACTAGGATTCCCCCCAAGGGGGAATCCTTGATTGGTGGACTCCATTTTCTCAACCTAAGACTAATGAGGGAACAATGATGTTATTCCGATTAAAATAAATTTTATGATGCTTTGACACAACTTGCTTTTTCAATTTTTAAGAGTTAAGAAAAAGCTAAAGATGACTCTAGTCGCCTCCAATTTTTAATGAGCCTAAAGTGACAAGTGCTCAGATGGACCTTTTATTTTAAGGAGTCTGAAAAGGAACAAAAGTGACTACTCTAGAAATCTAGACAGAGGGATTACCAAACCAATCGCAAAACTGCAGAATACTTTTTATGTACGGCAGTTAATCTTCCCGAATGCTATGTTTAGTGCATTGCGATCGATAGGGCGGCAAACACGGCTTCCTAAGGATAAATGATATAGCCTATTGTGGTCTCCCAATATATAATCGATGGTACGTGGGAGCATAATTCCATAATGGCACTTGCCATATCAAAGAGCAGGAATCACCCAACCTACGATGAAAACGATAGTTAACAGGCTTTACGACGCCGGAATACATCTCTAGCCTAGACTTCTAGATGTTGTGCGTTAGGTTCCAAAGCATTTTTATGTTCATTGAGGTTTATTTTATAGTTGATATTTCTTAAGAATTTTGCCTTTAATTTTCACCATGTAATGTAGATATAAAATTCCTAAATATGCAATCTAAGATTATAAACAATGGTTTACTTTCTTTTAGCAATGAAAATCCTAGCTACTAAGGAAAGAGAAGTAAAATTCTTTCAACATAGAGTAGAGAGCACACACTAAGATGCACTGTCCTAAATCAATTTCTGCATGCATTCTAAATGAAAATGCACATGCATGTATTTGTTTTTTCAGTTTCCTTAATGTGAGAATGACAAAAGGAAAACTAAGTACAGATTTGAACTATCTTTCCTCAAAGCGACACTTGAGTAATTTATTTTCAAAAACGAAAGGAAGATTTAGATAACACTTTCAATTTTGATTTGAAAAATGCTTTTGACACTTCAAAGAATTGATGATTCAAATCAAATACAATGGCAAAAGTGTAATTGACTATCTAAAAGAGGAATGCCTTACGACACTCTTTTCTTTGACTAAAAATGACACTTGTGACACTTTCAAATCAAAATACGACACTTCAGTTAAGCTACTATTTGTAAAGGAAAACTATAAATGATGAAAAATACATAAAAATCATTCACAATTCTTTATCAATGGAGGCTGAATAATGCAAAGGAAGAAGGTTCCAATAGTGATATACTGATCATAGACAACAAAACTACTGAATAAAGTTGAAGACAGTGAAGAAAAAACTAAAATCTAGAGGCAGAAATAGTCTCACTCAATCATCACACCTATAACACAGGGAAACAGGGATGTATCTCACCTACAACACACGGGAGGTGCGATGCATCGAGGTTGCCAATGAGAGACAGTGCGATGGTCCAAGGACGCGACTGAGCTTGGTTTTCACTCACAATTTGTAGTTAAGTTCAGGGATTTAGGGTGAGCTTATGATAGGCATTAAACACAAAGTATAGGGGCTGATCTAATGAGGTTATTTGAGCTAACACCAAGGAACTTAGGATATTTGCAAGTCAGATTTTTAGTTCATAAACTAACCTAGAGATTGACTGAAGCAGCGTTGATCTACTTTACAGTTGCATGGAAAAGGTAGTTCGAAGGCTAGCTGGCTTAACTTCAGGCTCCATCTGTAGTTTATAACATAAACAACAGTAACTAACAATCAAACTATTCATTCCCCAGTGGAGTCACCATTTTGTTATTGAGAAAACTAGTGTCCATTCAGAGCTACTAGTCCCACTAAGATGGGTAACTATCTTAGAAACAAACAAACCAAAGCTACTTGCATTTTCCTTTATGAGAGATAGATGAGAGAGAAGTAGAGAGTACCAACCTCAGTCTTTCGCTTGTCTCCTGGCTTGTTTCCTCCCTCCTTTGACAGAGTTTCGCCACTCCTTCCTCACTTGCCCCGCTTCAAAGAACACCTGTAGAGTCAAAACAACATAATACCATCAAAGCATAGAGATCTATAACCATAAACAATATAGGATCAAATGTATATTAACCATATAGATGCATACACCAATACAAGATTCAGAAATATACAAGTATATGGAGGAAAACTCAAATAGCTTTATTGACAGGAGTAGTAGAAGAGAGGATTACAACCCAACAGTTTGATCCAGTGCCATCCTCCCAGCATGGAAGCCCTTTTCACCTCATGAAAAGACTAGATCACCCAGCAATATAATGTTTTACATAGAAACCAACAACACTTCCTTACAAAATACAAAATTCCAGCGTTCTGGATCTCTAGGATGAGGGATCCATATATAGATATTTGCAGGTGGGTGAGTCAGCTTCTGGGATTTTGATTAATGTCATGTCACTGAGAGTTATTGGTTCCACTTGGAGATTTCATGATCTCTTACTCATCCATAAGTAAATTTGGTGAGGCGAGTGTCAAATGAGCAGTTTCTAGAAGATTCTCTAAGTTTCCACCTAGCAAACTGCCTCTGCCGTTTGTCTTCTCTCGCTCATTGCACCCTACAGAAGGGATTTTCAATATGCACCACACCCTTTGCATGTGACAGGTGAGATGCATCACACCCTCAGCATGGAGCATCTTGTATGGTCCAGTTTTGACCAGTTCTGAGCAGTTTTTCAAGGAGAACTTCTGGGAAATGATGTAATTAGTTGACCTTGTTCCTTTAGGGTATGAAACAAAACCTTTAGGGGTTTAGAAGCCCTTGGTTTATGGACATATATGATTGGGTTGAAGTGCTCAAATATGTCTATAACAACAGTGTTTGGAGAACCTATCAAATGTGGTGGAGGTGCTCTTCCCATCTCTTTTTGAATATCAGGATGTCATTCAAGTATACAACTACAAATGATTTGGTGAATGGCCGCAAGATGTCATCCGTCAACCTCATGAAGGTTGCAGGAGCATTTGTCAATCCGAAAGGCATAACTATCCATTTGAAAAGGCCCTCCTTGGCTTTGAAGGCATTCTTCCACACATCGAAGGGTTTGATTGGTATATGGAGATATCTAGACTTCAAGTCAATCTTGCTGAAATATTACCCCCCTTGAGCTAGTCTATAAGGTCATTAATCCATGGGATCAGGTACCTGTTCTAGACAATCATCTTGTTTAATGAGTGATAGTCAATATGAAGTCTCCAAGTCCTATCCTTCTTCTGTACCAACATGATTGGGCTCCCACGGGATGATGAACTCATGTTGACATGACCTTCCTATAGTAGCTCCTGAATCAGCCTCTTGATTTCATCCTTCTCCATAATAGAGTTTTGATAGATTGGTCCATTGGGAAATGACGCACATGGGGTCATATTGATGGAGTGCTTGACCTGACAGTGTAGAGGCACCCCTGTTGGGGAGTTGAAGATGTCCTCATACTCCACTGTGACCTTGTCCATATGTTGTTGTCATGTGGAAGGGCCCTATTTAGAGGTTGTGGATACCATACTCTTCTTTCCCTAAGGGCATACCATCAAGAAAACAAATTTCCTAGTTTTGGAAATGAGTTAAGTACATTGTTTACAGTAACCAAAGAGATGGCGGTAGGCGATTCTACCTCTGGTATCCTGTACAACTTATTTCCCAAGGTAAAAATAATAGCGTGAGGCCTTGACTCATACACAACATGTCACTTCGTCAAATATGGTTGGCCTAATAGTACATTAGAAACATCAAGAGGAGAAACGTCACATAATACGTCATCTATTAAGGGCTTGATGTTGTATAGACTGTGACACTCTTGGATGACGGGATGATCCCATCCTTGGTGAAGCCACTCAATGGTGTATGGTTATGGATGTGATGTGGTCGGTAAGCCTAGGCGCTTCATGACCTCTGATGAAATGAGGTTCTTTTGGCTCCCATTTTCAACAATGAACTGTAGCGAGGAACCTTATACTCACATCTGGGAGTGGAAGAGACGCTCCTCCTCCTCTAGATCTTTGAGTTCCTCCTTTTGGATCTTCATGCTAGAAACAATGGTGTTGGGCTCTGTATCGGTAATCTACTTCCCTTTGTCATTCCCCTTGTTAGGTTCTAACTCAGAGTTAAAACATACATATGACTCGAAAGCCTTCAGCTCAGCCAATAGTGATTTCCTGGCCCGACACTCACTTGTGTTGTGAGTGGAGCTCTTATGGAACTCACACCACTTTCCCATGTCCTTCTTCAGCTTCGTGGTGTTGTTATTTTCTTTCAGCTTTGGAAGGTTGTCCTAGGCCACCCCTCCATGGCTTTGTCGTTTGTTCTATGGTTTGGGGGAACCGTCCCTTACTTTGGATTAGCAGATCCAAAGCCTTGCTTTTTCTGTTTAAGCTTTTGTTTGATCTTGACATTATATTGGTACTCCATCTCATCTTGGATGTACTTATGTATGCAACTATAGTACTTGAGTACCAAATGTTTCTCAAAATCCTTGATACCCAACTTCGTGTGAAGGGTATGAAAAACATTGGTAAACTTTATGTATTTATCCTCATATCCCCTAATAGGGTAGTACTGCTCCTTGTTGGAGTCTCAGAACAAATTCCAAGTGGTTGTGGCTGAAAATAGTGAGGTCTTACTTTCATCCTTCTGCTAATAGTAGGTTTCCCACTAGTCCTTGATGTGGGGGATGACTTTAAGAAGAGAAAAAGTAATATTTTCCTAGCTGGAAAAATCATGAATAGAAAAATACCCTTCTAGCATATTTAACCATTTATCTACTACATCTGCATCTATTTGGGCCTCAAATATGGTAATGTCAAAGTTTACTTGTATCTTAAAAGGAGTGGTGTCTCCAGAGTGGTTGCTGGATGTGGATGAGCTGCCGATGGGCAACTGTTGAAGGATCTGGGAAAATTTATACATCATCGCATTCATTTCTTTCTCGAGGGCCTCCTTGAGCAATATTTTGATACGATCTCCTACTCCCTCATCATTATTTTCTTCCCCCATGGGTGGTTGTTGGGGATTGTGAGGTTGATCTTGCACAGGTTTAACTAGATCGATCCCTAACTCCTTATACCCCAACCTCGTTGAGGACATGTAAAGAAGGATTGAGAAATAGAAGAATGCTCTAATAACACTAGTCCAAATTTAAATAGGAATGCAACAAATTACATATATAACCATAAATATAGAGATGTATAAAAAATAACACCTCATTTCATTAATATCAAATACTAAAATATGCTTAGAAACATAATGGAAATAAGACTATTTCGAGCGATGGTAGCTTTTCTCTAAGAAGAAATGTGGCTACTACATGCCTTTGAACCATGTTACAATGAGGCGTGAAGGCCTATTTACGATTGAGAAACAATGGAAAACCCTAAACATCCAAAAACCTAACCATAGGAGATGAAATTCCAAACTATGGGCCCCGTTGGGGTAAATTGGTACATCAACTTCCCAGGGTCGTAACTTTGGTATACGATCTCCATTTGACGCACAAGGTACCTCGTTAGAATGATCTATCCAAGGAATAAAATTATTGATAGTGAATACTGAGTTAAAATTTCATATTCGCCTCTTGTGACATTCCAAAAAAATGTCATTTAGGGCCTCAAAATGGCTCTAGAAGTTTAGTACCCAAAAAATTGCCAAAAATAGTCAACTGTGCTACAATTAAGGAACTGAAAAACTAAAAGAAACAATGGTGGGCATGCAAGTGGAATAGGTAGGTGGCCACCATTATCCACCTGGATCACCTAGAACTTCTAGGGATACAAAGAATCAATCCCCAACATGTACACATACACACAATGTACATCACAACACATACACCCAAAAATGATGTATAACACAAGACATAGACCTACACACGATGCACAACACAATACATACACCTATGCATAGTTTATTGAACAAAACATATACATACACATAGTGCAACATAATGAATACAGATGTCATAATATAACAAATAAACAATACACATGACACTATACCAAATGTACACAACACCACATGTACAACATGTACAACATGTACACAACAACAAAATTTCACATCCATATACCACACCATCTTTACTAGGAAATCCTACCTCTATTGTCTTTCCACTATCCATGATTATCCCAACATGCCAAAAATCATACTCCTTTTATTCTATTGATGTCTCCTTCAACATTTCCTTCCATATCATAAACATAGGAAGAGTTTTAATCACATAATATCGAAATCATATCGACATGATACTAACCTCATAGGTCTTTAAGGACTACTTTTCCCACTTGATTCCTTATAAAACTACGAACCTTTTCATGTCATTCAACTACATAAAACAATCATTCTTCCGTAAGAATGTTCCTTGACAACCCTGTCAGAAAATGACATTCATACATGCACACACACACACATAGCATAATCATGATCATAGCACAATTACCAGTGTTCATAAGGTTAATGTTAAGAGAACTCCCTTTGTCCATGCAACACATCCACGACATTAAGAACAGAAGTTCCCAACATAGCCAAGGCATTTGCTACCTCAAACCCTTTTAATTTACTTCTCTTGTTACCTTTCTCATTACTCTCATGCCACTTTTTTTTGTCCTAATGGACCTAACCACTAAAACCAATTGTCATATTATTTCCTTCAATTTCCTTTTATCCATTCACCAGGCTTCATCCCAATCTTATATTACCTGTTGGATTTCATTCAAATCTCATCGAGCTCCATTAATTTCCTCTTTCCCCAACCAATTCCAAAGACCCTCGAAACATAAAAGGTAATAAAAAGAAGGAAAGATAAGGAAAACAAGTAAAACCAAACAACAATATGACATAAAAAAAAAGTGGCATGGCCATGCACTAAACACAATCAAAACCGCACATCAAGCGCAAACAAATCATGAAACTTCAAAAGCATGAAACTTTCAATCAAACACCATGAATCAACCCTCATGGTTTCTAGTGCTTCCAAGGGAAAGATCAACTCTAGCCTTCTTCAAGATTTTATGGAAGTGACTTTTCCATACAGTTCTCTGTATCATACTTCCACAAATACACAATTGTCAGTGCATAGATAAATATAACAATATACCTCTTACATTACCCAACGGTACTCAACACGCTACATATAACATCTCTCAAGGGACTCCAACTCCCTTGACAAATTAAACTGTAATTGGAAACCAAATTTTATGCCTGCATCTGATCAACCATCTCCCATGTAGCTTCATCAACCCATAGTGCTTACATGCACTTTAGATTTCTCTATTACTCGATTCAAGAGCATGATTTATTTTAGTCGTATGATGTATTGAGTCTCTGCCATAGTCTACAATGCCACTCTTATGCAAAGAGAAATCCTTCCTATGATTATATACACCACAGGTTCAACATGACAATGGTTCTCTACCATTGTATTTACTTTACCACTCCATCAGTTGAGAGCCATGTCCTCTGTCGGCTACATTGAACTTCTTATATAAAGCCACATTATCCCTCTCACCTACATCCTAAGATCATAGAACTCCATGATGATTCTATCGTAGTATCTTTCAAATAGGGAGTTCTTGATAAAGAGTCTCTCAAACTCGTCCCAAATCAACTCTTCTTCTCTAATTCCTCTGACATGCTTCACATCTTCCCATTATATATATGCTTTTCTTTTGAGACCAAAGGTAGCTATCTTAGCTTTCATGAACTCTAAATACTCATCTAATCTCAAGAAGTTCTTCATCTGAGGTAGCCAAGCATCTACATAATCCAGCTTAGTCAACTCACCATCCAAAGTAGGAGACTTAGCTTTTATGAACTCATCTGGGAAGTATTACTTCTCACTCCTCCTATCCATATGATAGAGGTGATGGCAATGATGTCTCTTAGAATAAGAACTAGCATGATATCCATAAGTAGTACCCCTCCTATTAGGTGTATCCAAATATCCACCACCTCTGAACTTATCATCTCTCTCCAATCTGTGTCCTCTGAGAGACCTGCTACCATACTCCCCATTTAGATCTTCTCCTCCTATCCATAACTAATCCTCAATTGTCCCTACTTATGAAAATATGAAATAGTCTAAAGGATGTCTGCATTAACTTCTTCTTGCTTTTCATGATCTCTTGAAAGACTTTCCTAAGCCCTAATCAATCTGTTATTATCTTCCTTATAAATTTTGATTTTTCCTTCAAACTTCTTACTGTATCTGCTATATCAGGAGAGTACTCTTCTCCTTCTTTCTCAACTAACCTATCCCATTCCATTGAATTCACATTAGGCCTATAAGGGGAACCATGTGAACTATAGTCTACCATTGTACTCTTTGTCTCTTATCTTTCTATTGCCCTATATGATGATTTGGTTTACCCTAAGGTTCAGTGTTGTAACCTCGATCTGATACCATAGTGTAACCGCACCACCCTAAATTTACCCACTTTTACAAGCTCTCTAGGGTAAACATGAGTTGAGTATCACTATCATATGACCCGACATCCAACTTTTAGTTATGAAATTGCAGCTGAACAACCAACAACATACAACCATCCCTCGGGGGCTACATGCTAATCAGGAGCCTACAAACTACACCAGGTGATCAATCCCTAAGTTGAAATTCCATTTCACAAGAGAACCTCCACAACACCACCCTTGCTACTCTATGAATATAGTTGGAAGGATATAAAAAAACCTATAGGCCTACCTGCATGTAGTTATGATCCAAATTCCTTAGTTTAGAACATGAAGTCGTGAGATCTATGCCATGTTTGAGGCAAGCCTCCGTACCATTGCTCAAAATTGTGTGTAACTTTCCTGAATTATGTCAATAAGGATAACAATGCTAAAAAATAGAATTTTAGCTAGATTTAAACAATACATGCCTAATGCAAGACAAAAATTTTGTCAAAAAGGTGACAAACATGTAAGCTACAAGTCATGACTACATACTTCATCGTAAACTTCTAAACTTCATCCAATAATTACCAAGAAGGCTTAATACCCTCTCAAACTAGCTGCAACAACACTTGTTAGCCCATGCATTCATCCATAATCTAGTAACTTCTCAACCCATAGGAGACATCCATAGCTAGAGAACATAAAAAAACAATGCATATAACCAACATATAACCATAATAGAAACTACGATAAATCAGCCATAAGATCACCATAAGAATCAATACAAGTGCTCATAAGTCACAATCGGAAAATAACTCATATTAACATATGAAAATGCCAACCAAGTCAGAAACTTCCACGTACCACCCGACCATAGATTGAGCTAAACCAAATCTCTCTTTCATCCAATCACCCCCATGGCATATTCCAAGCATGAATATGGGATCATAAGGGTTAAACCAAAACAAAATAATCCATGAATTCTAGATGCCAAACCACCTCAATCCTCAAGCATAGAGATTTAATATCTATAGTCCAATAATCACTAACATCAGCTAGGTCGGTCTCTATCCAAAATGTCAAGGGCTCTAGGAACTAGTAATTCTACCCACAGTCTCTAGGGCACCCATTGTATTCTAGGCCTCCAGAGTGTTTGTCCCAAATCGTAGGCTCTAGGGACTAGTAACTCAACCTACAACCTCTAAGGAAAATAACTTGTTTTGGGGCTCCAGAGCATTTGTTCCAACCCAAAACCATAAGGAACCTAAGAATCAATTAGAAAAACCAAATGGGGAATGCACTACACCATGGCTATCCAGGAAATGGTAAGGGAAGGATAAAACAACAATCAGTTGAGGCAAATATCCATGAAAATGATAAAACATAGCCAAGAAACCACATGGATATACCATGCATCCAAAAAATAGCAAGGATATCACACATGAAATGTGTTACCTACAAGGTAAGCATGTAGTAGCTGTTGATCCAACTACCTCCGTGTGCTTCATTTCTTTCCGTGTTTGCTTTCACTGAATCGAAGTGAATGCTAAAGTGCTCCAAGAATGATCCAAAAATGCTCTAAGTGTGCAAGAGTATGAGGGAATGAGAGAATGAAAGGAGAGAGCCAAAACTGAATTCACAAAATATGTGAATTGATTCCTAGATGTATTTTTATCATTAATGCCTCCTTTTCTTCATTTTCCTTCAATTTTCCTCTGATTTCCCTTACATGAAATTTTCTATCTCATCACCAATCTTTTCACCTATTCTACTTTATTTTCATAATTAAATGCCAATTAATGCCTCTTTTCATTTATCATTGGATTTTCTAATTTCCATATCCATAACCAAAAATCAAGTGATGCCCACTTTAATGTTTTCCCACCATTCATCTTGGAATGTGTCCCATGACCTTGACCTTATTTTCCTTACATGGAAAATCAAACAAGGGTTTTTACACCCTACTAGTCAACCATAATGTGTCTCCTAGATTAGCTTGGCATTCTCTTGTTGGCTTATATGGGCCTGACCCAGGTTTGGATTTTATTTAGCCAAACCAATCTCGGTACTACGGGTCCTTTCAACAATAGTCCGGGAAGCGCGGACTCAGGTCTCACCTGAAGTAGTATGGTAGGGTACTAGAACCAAGTTTCCGCACCCTAAAGATGTCTGATGGTTTTTCAATGGTGCGTAGTTTGACTCTATGCGCACGCTTCTACGCACACCTATCAATACCTAGTAGCCCGCAATGCTGCCTCGACGCAGCTTTGTTCGAGGTGCGATCTGTGTTATTACCCAAGTTCCTTACTATTAACCTGAGATTATCTGATTAATTATCTATATGATCCCAATTATACTTAACAGTGTGCAATAATCATATAAGTGTGTGCAATAACCAAAACAATATTAATGCATAGAAAATCATACAAAAATAAATACATAGTACTTGGAGTCAAACTTCTCTTTATTATTCTTCTTCTTCGGTTACAGACTCAACTTCACCCTGCGCACTCAGCTGCAGGGGTCTACGCACTCAGTTGTGGACTCTACTAGGCCTCTTCGCACTCAGCTGTAGAGCCTCTTCTTACTACTATGACCCAAGACACTTAGACTTCTTCTTTGTCCACTATCTTCTAGACTTCATACATGCTCATCTATCTCCAATTTTCTTTACAATTTACAACCTTGATCTATTTATACAATCCCATGGTCCATGGACCATTGATAGGCCGACATGACATTACATTACATTACTTAGGGTAGACAACCCTATGACTCAATGTACATTTCGCGCTTCGCGCCCGCAATTCGCGGAGTCTTACAACATATTTGACCAAAACCTAGGCTTTGAGCCTCAAAACTTGATGTGGGGGCATTACATGCCGAACATCTCTCTTGAAGGAAAAAAAGTGTCTTAGGTGATAATTATGCATCCAAGAGGTGGAAGTCTAGAAATTTCTTCCTTGCCATCAATATCTAGAATGTGAAAGTGAATTATGTGTCATTTTTATATAGCTATTACCATCCAAATTTATCGTGCCCACAAGATTTCAGAACTATGGTAAGTGCCACATTCAAGGGCCGACTGAGATCATTTGTGACATGATTGGTAGTACCCTTCTCATATTTGATATTCAAATGGAATTGCTGCATGTATGTGAACCATTTATGATGAACTCAGTTTGTAATTTCCCTTGTGTTTGCACAAATTGAATAGGCTTATGATCTGTGTGGATGGTTTTCTCCTTCCCCATAATATAATGTTTCAATGTCTAGCAAGGGTACATGATGAAATACATCTTCTTATCATAGGTGATATCTCTGGACAATATCAGAGAGTGTTTCACTATCTTAATTCATTGGATGTCCTTTTAGAATGAGGACTACACCAATAGCATAGTTGGAGGCACTTGCATCAATCTCAAAAGTTTGTTGTAGGTCTAACACAATGAGGATTGGTGAAAAAGAAAGGCAATGTTTTAATTCATCGAATGATTTTTTTTGTGACTCATACCAAAACATATTCAGTTTTCCTCTTCCCTTTGTCACCAGACTTAAGGGAAAAGCTATATAAGAGAACCCCAAAAATGAATTTTTAGTAGAAGTTAGCAAGGCCCATGAAGATGAAAAGATAAATTAGAGTCATCAGGGTTGTCCAACCCAAACTTCTTGAATCTTGGCTCGTTCCACATGCACACATTTCTCATAAATAATATAGCCTAGGTATTGGACCTTCCCCATGTTAAAGAAGCATTTTTCCAAGTTAGCACATGACTTGTGCTATTGCAAAGTGTCAAGGACCTATTTAATATGTTGTGTTATTCCCAACTCTTGCTAAATATCATTGTATCATCTAGATATACAACCACAAAAGAATTGGTGAAAGGCCAAAATATATCATCCATCCACCTCATGAATTTTATTGTGGAATTCATTAAACCAAAGGGCTTGACCAACCATTCAAAAAATCCTTCCTTGCACTTGAAATCAGTCTTCCACACATCAATTGGTTCTATTGGAACTTTGTGATGACCAAAATTCAAATTAATATTTCTGAAGTACTTGACCCATTTGAGTTGGTTATTAAGTTTGTTAATTGGGGAATCATGCATTGGTTCCTGAATCTGGTTTTGTCAGGGCCCAATAATCAATGTAGAGTTACGAGGCCCCATATTTGTCCTTGATGATTACAATTGCGCTTCCATAGGTGAGGAACTTGGTCGGGTGTTCCCTTTTTGCTGCAAACCTTGGATCTATTTATTGATTTCCTCATTTTCCGTAAAAAAATGGTATTATATTGACCCATTGCACAGAGGTGAATTGTGGGACATATTGATTGAATGCTTGAGCTAACAATGCAGAGGTACCTTGGTGCATAAGGAGAATATGTCTCTATTTTCCTCCACAACTTTATCCACTTACCTCTATTGCATGGAGGAACCCTGTGTGGAGGTCGTGGATGTGGCAACAATATTCTCCTTACTTTGAGAGTAAATCAGGAAGAAGAAAAATTTCCCAGTCAAGGAGATGACCTTCCTACATTTCCTAACAAATATTAAAGAAATGGGAATAGGTAAGGCTACCTATGGTTTCTTGTATATTTTTATTCCCTGAGTAATAATAAAACTAGGAGGTCTAGACTCATACAAAATGACACTTCCACAAGTATGGTTGCCATAATAAAAAATCACAAAATTAAAGGGGAGAAACATCACACAATACCGCATCCTTGAAAGTCTTGATGATGTAGGGCAAACAACATTATTAGCTACTGTGAAGATCTCTCCCTTGGTGGAGCCACCTAATGGTGTATGGTTGCAGGTGTGGTGTTTCCATAAGTCCTAATAATATAATGAAATTTACTCATATGAGGTTTTTTTGACTCCCTCTATCAACAATGAAACACAATGGAGCACCCTTCACCCACATTTGTGAGTGAGAGGCACTCACCTTATTCCATAGCTTTGGGCTCACTTTGCTAAACCTTCGTAGTGTAAGAAATGGAATTAGGTTATGCATCAATGATTTATTTCATCTTTTCTAATTCTAGTTTAGATTTGAAACTTTCATGTGAATTTCAAGGTTTTATCTCGACCACTAATGATTTTCTTGTGTGACATTCATTGGTGTTATGAGAGGAGATCTTGTGGAACTCACACCACTTTCGCATCTCTTTATTCATCTTCCCATTACTATTATTTTTTTAAGGATCATATGGGTTGTCCTATTGTGGTCCACCTCAGCTTTATACTTTTTTATTCCATTTGGGGATGCTCTTTATTTTCTTACATTGTGAAGGATTTTCAGATCCAAACTCTTGTTTCTCATATTTAAACTTTCGGTTGATTCTGACAGGGTATCAACATGTTGTGATAAATATGGATATGTGTAGGAACTCCATTTATCTATATGTATCTATGTAAACAACCATGGTACTTAACAACCATACATCACTTAGAGTATTTGATACCAAAATTTGTGTGTAAGGCATGAAAGATATTTGTGAAATATGACACTACTTGGTCCCTTTATGTTATAGATCCATTTGGGCACATCAAATCCCAACATCCAGATAAATGTTTTAGGGCTTATCAAACCCTAATTTTCAGTTGCTTCATGCCCTAAACAAGTCACCCCTTTGAATTCCTCCTTCCCAGATAGTTTCATGACTTGAAGACATCCAGAAATAGCCTCTAGAGGGACCAGTGCAGGTAAACCCTTATGAAGGTGTACTACAGAGCAGTTAAGTCCACTGCCATGGTGCTCTGCATAGCACTTAATATTCCTTTCACATGTGCTGGGTGAGAATTAGCAAAATTCACATAGGGTTTGGGGAATATTGTTATCTTTTGGAGTCATCTAGAAGTTTCCCTCACTTATCAACTCCTATGAGCTCGAAAATGGATGAGGAATGAGTTAAGGTGCATCCTATCTTGTCATTCCTTCCTCCATGGAACTAATTCTAAGTGTGGAAGGGCATTCAATGCCACCATTAATGACAAAACCTCCTTCATCTTCCTATAAATTGACCACTCATCTACGTGATCAAGGGCTGGATTATGTTTAATTTCAAGGAGATAATGTTGCTATGATATTTGGCTTTGGACCAAGTATTGTGATGCTACAAGTTTGTCATGCTTTTGCTGTGATGTGAATGGGATCCAAGTTGGAGGAATGGATTTGAATCAGACACCAATGGTTGTAATTCCTTCTTCTATCTAATAGAGTGTTTGAACCTTTTTCCCATAAGTTTGTATTGTTTCATAATGCATATGTGTGTGAATTATATCCAATTCCTTTTACTTATATTCAATAGATCATATGCTTTGATCGATTTTTGTCTTCTGTTGTGTTTACACAGTACTTCTCAAGCGGATTAAGTACGGGAAGGAGCGATGGAATCAATACAAGGCGGAGGAAAGGAAAGCGAAACTACAGGTAGGCTCTTTATCTTATTATCCTCTCTATTGCTTATAGGAAATGTCTAAAACACTTTAAACTATTGTTCTAGATACAACTACTTATCTAGGGAATTAGTATTTATCCATAGATTCTAAATTCTCCAAAACAAATTGGTGGCTTCACTAGGGAAGAATACTCTTTCTTAGTAGCTTACCCACCTCCGAAGACATCCTTGTAGAACTTATTTTTGTTCATAGATTGTAATTCAACTATTTACATTGAAGAATTGGTCAAAACTGTGTCAAATTGCTTCTTGAAATGGCTTACTGTCACCAGCGCAGGCTTGTGAGGGACACAGTGTGCTGTAGAGCACCCCTAGCTTAGGGACAGTGCTCTGAAGCGCACTATCTCCCACTCTGGGATATGTTGATCCTCCTGGGATCAGTTTCCCAACTTTGGAAAGATTTTTTTGCCAACTTTTCTCTATTTGATTGTTTCCTGATTGATCAATGAATGTTATGTCTTAGAAAATGAGTTTTTATCTCCTGGTCTAGCCCAACTTTGATTAGATTTATTAATTTTTCTTCATGTTTTCCTTGTCATTATCGATCAATAGTCAAAGTTAGGATATAATTGATTAATCTTCACTCAAAAGAAAGTGTCGTAAAGTCTTCTCTTCCTTCGAATTAGAACTATTGTAAAAGTCTTTGTTCTTATGAAAGATTGATTGATTGTATGTGCATATTTCTTTTTGTTCATATTCTGACATTAAGGAATTCAAAAAGAAATACAAGCATGTTGTATTGAAAGAGTTTGTGTGTGCTCATAGGAAGAGTGTAGGGAAATTGCATTTAGATTGTGCTCTTTGCTCTTTGATAAAAAAAAAAAATTGATTGCTCTATCCCTAAGTAGCTAAGATTTTCGTCGTTAAATTGAATGGAAATAATGCTTATCATGATAGTTTCACTCCTAGGAATTTTAGAATACATCATGTGGTGAACTTGAAAGGAAAATTCCTAAGCAATATCAACTTAAAATTAACATCAATTTACCTAATGGAGCATTGTCATTAATGAGAACATTTAGTGGTTCTAGGCTAGAGACATGTTCCAACGTCGTAAAACAAAGCAGTTGTCACTAACTTGTCCGCAATACATCCCAAGTGTGATACCTCATTCCACGTATGTGAGTATATCGTAGCTCGTCCACATACCTTCAGATATATAGGGTAGTGTTACAGTATGTAAAGTATATGGGAATGCACCCACTGTGCAATTTTGCATTAGACAGTGCTTATACAGACTGGGCGTCCACATACCTTTGGGTATATATGGGAG
>APFE031747311.1:0-28044 GCA_000404065.3 Pinus taeda
CTAAAGAGAAGGACATGAGCAAAGTGAAATGCTTTGCTTGTGGGAAGATGGGTGACTATGTTGCTCAGTATCCCAACAAGAAGGGTAAGAAGAAACAAGGAGTTGTATTTTCAGTAGATGTGGATGATTTTGCGGCTATGTTTGATTGAGAGTGTGCTTTGGTGGTGATTTTAGCCACTCATGTCACTTCTTCTCGTGCATGGTTCATAGACAATGGAGCATCCTGCCATATGACCGGAGTTAGAGAGCACTTCATGAGCCTTTTGGAGGATGGGATTGACTTGGAGATTGTGCCTGGCGACAATTCCAAAATCACGGTGGCAGGTATGGGGACAGTTTCATTTCAAAGGGAGTCACCACCTCCTCTGAGGGTGACAAATGTTCTTTATGTTCTAGGGTTGAAGAAGAGTTTGATATTAGTTTCCAGCTTGGAGGACAAGGGGTATGAGGTACTATTCTGAAAGGGACAAGTGTTGATATATTCTAGAGGATCTAGTATCGAGTCTGCTCATGTGATTGGAGCTCGCAGTGGGAGACTGTACAGACTCATGTTTTAGCCTCTTCGAGCTATGGTAGTGCAGACCAGTAGCAGTGATTTATGTGAGTTGTGGCACAGAAGGATGGCCCACTTGCAGTAGCTTTTAGGATATTGAGGGAGATGGTTACTGGGTTTCCAAATTTCAGCATTAAGCATCATGATGTGTGCAGGGAGTGCTTTGGGAAAGTACACCAAGACATCTTTCTAGAGCTGTAGGTATCCTTGATTTGATTTATTCTGATGTATGTGGTCCTATGTCCCATGTCTCATTGAGTGGATATCAATACTATGTGACATTCATTGATGACCACTCTAGGAGGACTTGGATTTACTTCCTAAAGACCAAGGATGAGGTTTTCTAGCGATTCCAAGAGTTTAAGGCTCTTGTGGAGAACCAGACAGGGAGGAAGATCAGGGTGTTGAGATCAGACAATGGGGGTGAATACACTTCAACAGAAATAAGAGATTTTTGTGGGAGTTTTGGCGTCAAGAGGGATCTCATTGTGCCTTATAACCCTCTACAGAATGGGGTGGCATAGAGGAAGAACACAACCATTTTGGGTGCAGCGAGAGCAATGCTGCTTGATTAGAGTTTACCTTTCTTCTTGTGGGCTGAGGTGTGTAACATTGTTGTTTATTTGCGAGACCAAGAGCCCACATAGAGTCTTAGGGAGAAAGACTCCTGAGGAGATGTATGTTGTCAAGAAGCCAGAAGTTGGGCACATTAGGATATTTGTGTGCCTTACATATTCACAGATCCCTAAGGAGAAGAAGATGAAGTTGGAACCCACAACAAAGAGTGGTATCTTAATGGGTTACAGTGAGACCAGCAGAGCCCACTGCATGTCTTCCTGCATAGAGGAAGATTGTCCTAGGAGGGATGTGATATTTGACGAGGAGAGGGCTTTGAGGAGGTCTCAGGAAGTTGGTTAGGTAGAGTAGTAGGTTCCTCAACAGGGGGCAAACCACAAGTTTCAGGTGCATCAGGTGGTACATTAGGATCAGGAGGTTCACCTTCTTCATGGGTGACAAGTTCACAGGGTACAGTTTCGTCTGGTACCGGATCACCTGGTGCAAGATCTTCAAGCACAGTATCTCAGAGTTCATGATCTCCTTTGCTTATTTCAAAGCCTTCCTCACCTAGAGGAGAGGCACCAGTGGAGGATTTTCCCATACCACCACAGGAGACTATTGTAGGGAAGAGGAATCTAAGTAGGCTTCAGGAGACCCTGAAGAAGGCTCAGGAGGTAGTGGGGAGACCCAAGTTGTCAGTGAAAGTGAATAGACTGCTAGAGAGGTTGGGTGGCTTCGTGGCAAATGTTATGGAGACATAGCCAACTAGTTTTGAGGAGACCGCTAGACAATAGATCTAGAGGGATGCCATGGTGAAGTATCCTCTATCATGAAGAAGAATGTCTGGGAGGTAGTGCCACATCCTGCTGGGAAGTCAGTTATGACTTCTAGGTGGCTCTACAAGGGCAAATATGTTGTGGATGCCAGTGTTGAGAAGTTCAAAGCTCGGTTTGTGGTGCAGGGGTTCTCACAAGTAGAGGGAGTTGACTATGAGGAAACGTTTGCACTGGTTGCTCGTTATACTTCCATTAGAGTAGTGATAGTTATAGCAGCTGAGATGGGCTGGAGGATTCACCAGATGGATGTGAAAACCGCCTTTCTCAATGGTGTTATACAAGAGGAGGTGTACCTTGAGCAGCCTAAAGGCTTTGAGTTGCATGAGAGGGAGTCTCATGTATGTAGGCTAAAGAAAGCCTTATCTGGACTAAAGCAGACACCTAGGGCATGGTACAAGAGGATAGATGCCTACTTGCAACTGATGGGATTCCAAAAGGTGATGCAGATTTGAAACTATACTTTATCGTGGTAGGTGACGATCCACTCATTCTAGTACTGTATGTGGATGACTTATTTATCACAGGGGAGGACAGTCTCATCCAACACTGCAAGAGAGATTTTGCTTCAAAGTTTGATATGACTGGTATGGGGTTTATGCATTACTTTTTGGGGTTGGAGGTTTGGCAGGAGGATGGGCACATCTTTGTGGGCCAGGGCAGGTATGTAGGAGATATATTGAGGAGATTTCGTATGGATGGATGCAAGCCTATGACTACTCCTATGATCACCAACTACATGATGTTGATTTCGAGTTGGTGGATCCCACCTTATATTGCCAGTTGATCGGTTCATTGATGTATCTGGTCAACACTAGACCTGATATTTGTTTTGTAGTCAACTCATTGAGTCAATTTATGATGAAGCTCAGGAGAGTACACTGGGTGGTTGCAAAACATGTGTTGAGGTACTTACAGGGCACAGTGGATTATGGGTTGGACTATGTCAGATGTGATTGGGTCAAACTGATTGGTTGCACAAACTCAGATTGGGCTGGCAGTGTTAGTGACTGGAAGAGCACTTCTGGATGTTTTTTCTCATTGGGCTCGACAATTGTGTCATGGTTCAACAGGAAACAAAAGTCACTAGCATTGAGCAGTGTAGAGGTAGAGTACGTGGCAGCTAGTCAAGTAGGGTGCGAGGCATTATGGCTTCGCAAGATGTTTCGTGGTCTATTTGGTTAGATGCTGAGACCAACTACGATTTACTGTGATAATCAGAGTTGTATTAAACTCTCTAAGAATCTAATATGTCGCGATCGGTCAAAGCATATAGAGATCAGATACCACTTCATCAAAGACTGGGTTCAACAACGGGAAGTGAATCTTGAGTATATATCCATTGATGAGCAGGTAGCAGACATTCTCACCAATTCTTTTCCAAGAAGCAAGCATGTTTTCTTCAGAGACAGGATGGAAGTGGTGAGCAACACCTTCCTCGGTAAGAGGGAGTGTTGGAAATAGTACTAAGGAGAGGTGTTACTAGGCATTTATCCCTTTTAGCCTAGTAGACACATTAATGACTTCTGTCTTGGTGACACTTATGAGATATATTAATATCATGGGTGGAAAAGGTACTTAAAAGTGTTGTACCATGTATATTTCTAATATTAATGTCACTTGTACTTTATAAAGTACCTTTATGTGTAAAGTACGAAGGGTACTTTTTCCATATTAAAGTGAGTTGAAAAATCACTTTATGAGAAAAATAGAAAAAAGGTACACAACTTGAAAAAGGTACTAGGAGGGTTTTAAGTAATGTGGCCAATGTGTGAGGAGGGTCAGTTGGGAGAGTTAATCTTAACCACACATCTTGAGATTTCGAGATTAAATCTCATCCATTGGATCCTAGGTTTAGGGATTCAATCTTTTCTAAGATACAAAAGAAGAAAAGGGAGGCTCATTCTTCACTTCACACTTGAGAGAGCATGAGGAGAAGAGCAGGGGAACTTGCAGGAGAATTTGTAGCTAGAGAAGGAGGGTTTGATTTTTTAAGAGGGAGGAAGCCATAGGAGGCACGAATTCCAAGGAGAGGAACACGGAAATCAAGAAGACGGTCAGCATAGAAATTGAGGCAAACAAAAAAACATAAATCGAGGCAAGGGAGCACAAACTTCGAGGGTTGTCACATGCATTTTGAGGGACTATTTAGTGTGATTTTCAAGGAGGGTCTTTGTTGTCACCTAGCGTGAATTTTGAGGTTTTTCCAATCACTTCCAGCATAGAATTTGAGGATGCTTCAACACATTTTTTGAGGCAACATGCCAGCATAGAAATCGAGGCATTTTGCCTCACATTTGGCGCGGAAATTGAGGCAATAGACCAACACAGATTCTGAGGCAGATTTATGGGCACATAAATTGAGGAGCTGAGCTGTAGGCAAAAGTGCAAAAAATTATGGGCATGAAAAATTTGTAAAATCTAAAAATTATCAATGGGCACAAATTTCTAGAAATTGCATTTGAAGCTCTAGTTGAAGGAAGATAAGTATTGTGCTTAATTTAATGTACTTAGACTAATTTCTCAAGCAATAAAATCCTCCTTTAAAGACCCGTTTTCCCATAGAGGTTGTGGAGTTTTTCCAGGGTCACCTTGATGAAAAATAAATGTCTCACATGCTTGAATGCTTGCCTAAATTTTGTATTAATTTCAGTTGATAGGAAAAGTGAAAAATAGTAGAAGTAATCATTGAATGTTTACAATTAATGCATTTTGAAATTTATATCAGCATGACAAAACATGTGGGTTGGGCCAAATAAACACATGCAAACTTGTAAACTGGGGTAAGGGTGCAGATCATTAATTTTCTACAAAAGAAGAACTATCTTGCAAGACAGATTACTAGAGAAGAAGCCATTGTCCAAGCGAAGGAGAAAAGAGAAGAAAAACACCATCTTTGTCTCACACATGCCAACTAGAGTTTCTACAGTGAAGGCCGAAGATCTTAGTCCTGAAGTAGCTTCACGAATTTATTTTTGAAGAGAAGCCAAAATTTGAAGTGTTGCAGCAAGTTTGACTAGCGTTGACTTTGTTGAAGAAGAGTTGATTAAAGAAGTGACTTGAGTTGGTCTTGGAGGGGTCTTGGTCAAGGGTCATAGATCTTGGAATTCGTCATTTGAAGTTCTATAAGAAGAGATGAGTTCTTGTGGGTTTTCCTCTCAAGAGGAGAGGTTTTGGTCGTGGCTGATAGCCTATATCTTCTGTCCTCATTGTTCTTTATTGTTTGGTAGTTGTTTGATAATAAGAACACTAATTATAATCAAGTGAAAGAAGAAGCTAATCAAGTTAAGTAAAAACACATCACAAGCAGTTATCAAAAGAAGAGAAATCACCTAATCTAGCTACCCCTAGATTTCTCAACATGATTAACCATGAAAAGAATAGAGAGATGGAAAAACTTCATATTGAATGTCTTTTAGCTTCTTCCTCCAAAAAATATTCAAATAAACTTGGAGACAAACTCCCACATGCCTTTAATAAATGAATCCCCTTCTTTTTTTTATATTTTTCATGATAAAACCTAATTTTGAACCAAGAGGGAACTTGTTGAGCCTATCACAAAATAGGGGAAGGAGAATGCTCATCTACAATTTGAATATGGCTTTGTTACTTTCTAAACTATCGTTCTAGTGGAAAGTCAACCATAAGTGCTACCTTGGGGCAAGAAGATGGGGATTTCAGAACTCTCACCTAGATGCAGTGTTCCACGGGGACTCGCCCCCTCCCCTAGGGGTCTAGTTTCCTCGCTCCCCCGTGCTCTAGGGACTTGGGGATGAGTAGGGGGCATTTCCCCACGCTCCCAAAAATGAGGAAACTCAGGGGGACGTGCCAGGGAGTCATTTCCCTTTCCTGAGGGGGCATTTCCGAAAAGGGGGACGTGGGGGGTCGAGAGGGGATGAGAGGGGACGTGGGGGGACGAGGGGGGACGTGGCACACCTTTAATGCAAAAAAAACCATTTTAACTAACTTAACGCTCAACCTTATCTTTAATTAACAGTTAATTAATGCTTAGGGTTTTGGAATTTAGCTGTTTCATGTTATAAAAACAGTAGCCTGAACCATGAACAACACACTCACAGCCTTTGCAAGTTTGTTGAGCGCTCCACTCACAGCGTTTGGTTTCACTGTTCAAATTCATCATTCCAGAACTCCTCCCTCCCTCTCGTTGAGCATCCACTGCGTAACTGCATTTAGAGTGCATCTAAAGAATGCGTTTGGATATGTTTGTGTATATGAACTGTTGTTCATTGAAGACGTGTTCACTGTTTCCAAGCCCAAATTCTTTTTGCAGTTTATTTTACAAAATTTAATTGCTTAAAATGCGTTATTTTGATTCATTTTCTCTTAGGCTTGCCCTTCAAACTGAGTTTTTAACGTATGGACACGTTACACCTAGCTAAGCATTGAGATCTTCTGAATGCATGGCAAACACTGCCCTTCCAAATTTGCCCATGTGATGGGGTTCAAATGTGATATAAGTCTCCAACAGATCAATAGTGCGCATTATTTGGTGTGTCTTGAGGGCTGTTTTTTTAAGTGACAATGCTGTCGTAACTAAACTACAGATGGAGGTTCCGTGTTTTAATATTTTCTTCCAGCCATCAGTTCTTCGGTGGAGTCACCATGGTTCTTGACTAGAGAATTGCAAAAGATTCCTTCAAAGTTCAAATTTAGTCTCTCAGCGAGTTCTGTTCCCAACATAGATCTGTTCCAGCAAATATGTAGGTATTATAATACTAAAATAAGGAGTCAAGAACCCATCTTCTCAAGAACAAATGTCAAATACTATAACTTGGTGCAGCACCTCTGCTTCGACATTTTACTCTTGTGACATAGAAGTCTTGCCAACTAACCTTGTGTCAAAATATTTTAATTTCAGTGTGAATGCAACTTTCTCGAAAGAAACCCGATTTCCATGTTTTACTTATAAATTTAAATATATTCTGCAGGTTTTCATATGACGGCCTTGTCTACGGCCAAAGGAATCAAACAGGTGCAAAAAGGTTTTTGTTAGTGACAATGTAAAATTTTAACAGGCAATGCAGCCTACAAATCGAATAAACCCATGCAATCAATAAAACAGTGCGAAACACACATATGGATTTCCAAATGAGTTGATTGAATTAATTGAGCAACAATACTCAATAATAATACATAGATATTTACAAAGATAGAAACATCAAGTTTCTATGTAAAGAATCAGTTTCATCTAAGAAACTGCTAAAAGAATAAGATTAGCAACAGCTAAGAGAATGAGCATTAAACTAAAATAGTATTATTCTAATACCCTCCCTTAATGCTCAATCTGTTTACAACAACAATAGACCCCCTGAATTTTACAAACTTATCAGGACCAAGAGGCTTGGTGAAGATGTCTGCAGGCTGTTCTGTTGTGGGAACATATCTCAACTGAACGGATCCATCTTCAACAAGCTGGCGAATGTAGTGGCAGTGAGTTTCCACATGTTTTGTTCGTTCATGAAAGATAGGATTTTTGGCAAGTTTGAGCACTCCCTGATTATCACAAAACAAAGAAGTAGGACCTGTCTGGGAAGCATGCATATCTGCAAGCATACGTCGAAGCCAAACTGCCTCACAGGATGCTTTAACTGCTCCCCGATACTCTGCTTCTGTTGAGGAGAGAGCCACAGCTTGTTGCTTCTTACTAGTCCAGGTGGCAGCACCAGATCCTAGACTAAACACATACCCAGCTGTAGACTTACGATCATCAACCGAACCGGCCCAGTCAGAATATGTGTAACCACTGAGTATAGGGTCGGAACTACGAGTGTATAGGAGTCCATAATTAGAGGTGCCACACACATATCGTAGCACACACTTTGCTACTATCCAATGATCAGCTTTAGGAGCAGACATGAAGCGGGAAATGTAGCTCACTGCAAAACTGATATCTGGTCTGGTGGCAGTAAGGTAGATGAGACTGCCCACTAATTGCCTGAATAAAGTTTCATCCACAGGAAGAGAGGATCACTGAGCTGAAAGTTTGAGCCCGGGTTCCATAGGAGTTGTGGCTGGTTTGCAATCCTGCATTCTGAACCTGTCCACAAGATTTTTGGCATACTTGGACTGAGAGAGAAAGATGTGATTCTCAGTCTACCAAACTTCAATCCCCAGACAGTAGTGAAGAAGTCCCAAGTCTGTCATATCAAAGGTTCTGCATAAGTCTTGTTTGATCCCATGGATCAAATGTGCAGAGCTGCCAGTAATGATAAGGTCATCTACATAGACAACCACAAACAAGATATCATCACCAGTATGCTTGATATACAGATTTGCATCAGATGGGCTCCGCTGAAAACCATGATTTGTCAGGTACTGATCAATTTTCATGTACCAAGCCCGAGGAGCTTGTTTCAATCCGTAGAGAGCTTTAGCTAATCTACATACTTTCTGTTCTTGACTGGTAATCTTAAATCCTGGAGGCTGTGTCATGTAGATTTCTTCCTGTAAGTCACCATTTAGGAAAGCACTTTTTACATCCATCTGATAAACTTTCCATTTGAACTGAGTTGCTAGGGCAAGGACAAGCCGTATGGTACTCATTTTGGCTGTAGGAGCAAAAGTCTCCTCATAGTCAATGCCTTCCTTCTGTGAGAATCCTCGAGCCACAAGGCGAGCTTTATACTTGTCTAGAGTTCCATTGGCTTTGTATTTCACTTTATATACCCATTTGCAGCTAATGGGCTTTTTTCCTTCAGGAAGATCAGAAAGGGTCCATGTGTGATTTTTCTGAAGACTTTGGAATTCAGCATCCATAGCCTCTTCCCACTCAAATATACCCTTAGCCTCTGAGTAAGATTGAGGCTCAAAGATACTGTGTAGATTAGCCATAAGAGCAAAGTTTACCGTAGACTGTTGTTTGCTCTTATGTCTAGAAGTTCGTCCTTCAAGGAGTTCATCATCCCTGAGATCACCAATGGTTTTAGCCCACCATTTTGGCCGAGAGGTATAAGAATCAATAGCCGGAGGAGATGGAGAAGGTTCAGAAACAATAGGAGCAGCAAGAGAAGGATTATTTTCCGGAGGAAGCTCAGGTATTGTATGATCAAACACTGATGCTGCATCATCCCTCCCATTAGGTGAACTTACTGGAAGAAGAACACTGTGAGGTTGATCCTTAGAACACTGCTCAGAAGAAGAAGGCTGAAAGAATCCTCTGTCTTCATCAAATACCACATCTCGACTGAAGCTAAGACGACCAGTGGCTATATCTATTAGTCGGTAGGCCTTGTGATGATCACTATACCCTGTCATCATGAGTTTCTGACTTTTGGAATCCAATTTAGAGCGCTTGGCAGCTGGAATCCAAACATATGCAATTGAGCCAAAAACTTTGAGGTGACTGATCTTCGGCTTACAGCCAGACCAAACCTCTTCAAGAGTCTTCCCTTTAACAGCCTGAGTGGGTGATCGGTTAAGAAGATAAACAGCAGTAAAGACTGCTTCAGCGCAGAATTTGTATGGAACATTCTTGTGTTGTAACATGGAGCGAGCCATTTCAACAACCGTGCGGTTGCGGCGTTCAACAACACTGTTCTGCTGAGGAGTGTAAGGTGTAGTGAACTGACGTTTTATGCCATGAGTATCACAGAAATTGGAAAAAGCAGAAGAACAAAATTCCCCCCCGTTATCTGTCCTAAGAGTCATGATATTACAGCCAGACTCTTTTTCTACTAAGGTTTTAAACTTCTGAAAGATACTAAATGCATCTGATTTATATTTGAGAAAATATACCCACATCTTTCTACTGAAATCATCTACAATAAGCAAAAAATATTTGCAAGCAGTGATAGAAGATGTATTCATAGGACCACAAATATCAACATGAATTAACTGGAGTACCTTAGATGCGCGCCAAGATTCTCCATTTGTGAATGAAGACCGATGTTGTTTGCCAGCTTGACAAGCGCCGCATACACCCAACTGCTGAGTCTGAATATCAGGTAACCCTGATACAAGTCCGTCCCGAGAAAGCTGAGAGAGATACTGCATGTTTAGGTGACCATATCACTGATGCCATAGAGTGCTGATGGGAGAAATACGAGCTGCTAGAGCCACTTCTGGAAAATCACCAGTGTCAAGGAGCCTGTATAAACCATGATCTTCTAGACCAACAGCAACTGTAAGACTAGTCTCCCTGTCTATAATAGAGCATTTGTGCGCACTGAATACTACATCAAGCTTTGGAGAGTTCCTCATAATCTGACTGACAGACAACAGATTAATTTCCATCCCAGGAACATAGTACACATTTAGGAAGATGAGTGTGCGCCTACCAGACTGGATTTGAACTGTACCTCTGCCATCCACTGTGTATTTTTCACCTCCGCCAAACATCACGGAATCACTGAAAGGTGAGAAGTCAATAAACCAGTCACGCCTGTGAGAGAAATGACGTGATGCACCAGAGTCAATGTACCAGGGTAATGATGGAATATGATCTGAAGACCTTTTAGCCATAAAGGCGTAAAAGGCAAAGTCTGTCTGCTCGGAATGTTCTGCAACATTCGCTGTCTGATGAAGCCCTCCCTGTTTCTTTTGTTCAGAGGCAATTCTCTGTCGGCAATCTTTCTTCATGTGGCCAAACTTGTGACAATAATTACATTGCACATTTTTCTTCGCAGCAGGATCAAATGACTAAGAAGAACCTTTCTGCTGAAAGGACTGAGAAGACTGATATTTGGCAGCAAAAGCATTTTCTGAGGAGGTTGATACTGCACCACTACCAAACTGTTGTTTCCAACGATCCTGCTGCATGAGTTTGGTGCATAATTCTGGAAACTTCAGATCAACACTGGTGGTGGTAATGTTGAATGTTTCGATGAAGTGCTCATAAGATTGTGGTAGACTTTTCAGAGTGATGACTACCATATCTTCTTCCTCCATGGTGTGACCAATGGCTTCGAGCTGATCTCGAATGTCTTTAATCTTGTTGAGATGTTCCTGTAGAGAGATATGTTCGCCCATCATGATGGAGAACAACTGATTTTTGAGAAAGAATGCTCTGCTCTTGTCGGATGTCTCGTGTAATTCCTTCAACTGTTGCCAGATCCCGGCAGCTGTCTTGCCAGAAGGAATCTGTGGTAGCTGATCATCAGTAACAGATAGCTTGAGTAGCATAACAGCCTCTCGATTTCGATCATCAAATTTATCTTGATCGGTGCCAGCTGTACCAAGACGAAGTTCTTTGTTGAGCACGAGCTGATCAAGACGCCTATATTCAAAAATGGTCAAAATTCTCTGTTTCCAGATGTTATAATTTGTGCCATTAAAGCGTTGGCTGCCTTCCAACATCAAATTGGTGAGTGAAGCCATTTGCACGTTTTCCCAAAGTTTTTTTTTTTTTTAAGGATTTATATATAGCACTCTCTCTTTAAAAAATTACTGACTTTCAGCAGTACCCAACAAGCATTTCCAGCACAATTTTTTTGAGAATTTATTGTATTGTCATCAAAGGGAAGTTAGAGGTCTGACTTTTAAAATATCTCACAGAGGATAAATATATCATATATGATACCTGATATGGTGTAATCACTTGGCGTTTCCTTGACAATAACTAAGGTGCTCCGCGAATGGCTGTCCCTATCACAGGGGTGCTAATACCAATAAAACCGATGTGTGAAAACGCCTTTGAATCCCGAAGAATGCAGAGGTATTCCTGTTTACTGAAAAATGAATAAAAAAAATAGATGCCTCGCTGTCCGACAACGCCAGTGACGGATCCGCAAACTGATACACGAGTTTTATTTCATAAAAAACTGAAATGGTCCACGCTCACCGCAAGCTGGAGTAGACGTGCACGAATTTTTGATAACAGGAATACACTGACGGATCCGCAAACTGATACTCGAGTTTTATTTCATAAAAGAAAATGAAATGGTCCACGCTCACCACAAACTGGAGTAGACGTAAACAATACGAAACACGCTCACCGCTATTACACTTGAAACAACAGATACGAGCGACTTCGCCTGGATAATGGAAACCACCACGGATCGAGCCTGTATGAGTCGCGTCTTTGAGTCTGGCTAGCGAACAGTTCGAGTGGGATCTCAGTGGAATAGCACGTAAAAAAAATCGCGGATTCGCAGTCCTCCTGTCCAGTGATTCAGATCAAAACGTAAAGGCGTTCGAGCGGGGTCTCAGTGAAATAGCGTCTCAAAAAAAATCGCGCGATACACCTGCCTTTCCGTTGCAAAGACTGTAACAAAGTCTCGGTGCGGAGCACAAGTTATACATAGATAAATTCTGGTATGCTTCCAAAGTACTGTTTGAATCTCAGAGTGACCGTCCCCTTCAATATTCAGAACAAAACTAAAAATGTAGGGTTTGACTGTTACGTAACCTTCTGATATTGACGCCAACAACAAACAGGGATTCACTCTGCTAAAAGAAAACTGGAATTCGCACAAACAAAGAACCCTCGGCTCTCGTAATTCCACAAAACCAAGAATCCACTTCTGTATCGAGATAGACGAATGTAAGCTTTTATCACAGTGAGCAGAGCCGAAGCTAAGACTCAGTGAAGGCTATCTGGCTTACAGAGGGCTCGACCTTAGAAGGGATTGACAGAAAAAACTCACAAGATTAGGATGCAGAGAATAACTGATCAAGAAATCTCTTTGGGTCCTAGCTCTGATACCATAAAGCAGTGCGAAACACGCATATGGATTTCCAAATGAGTTAATGAATTAATTGAGCAACAATACTCAATAATACAAAGATATTTACAAAGATAGAAACAGCAAGTTTCTATGTAAAGAATCAGTTTCATCTTAAGAAACTGCTAAAAGAATAAAATTAGCAACAGCTAAGAGAATAAGCATTAAACTAAAATAGTATTATTCTAATAAAGGAGCATATATGGGCAACTTACTAGGATACGTTAGCTAAATATAGGAGATCAGTGATAACAGATGGAACAATCAACACCATCGTCTTATACATGAAACTAGGTATTTTTTGAACCCAAAGTATCATTATAATGCTCGGCTAGGAGATCTGCAGGTTGGGGAGGTCAGAGATGGATTGTATGATTACTTCGAGCGCATGGTCCCTAGCCATGCAGACCAGTTGGAAATACATAAAGAGATTACTCTTTTCAGTATGGCAGCAAGAACCTTTGGCAAAAACTTGGCAAATATGGCAAGAGATGTGGATCAACCAAATAAGCAATTCCAATTATTTTTTCTTTTAAAGTTCAATTGCTTACAAATTTACAATTCAAATTGTTTGTAAATACTTGCAAAAAAGTAATGAAATGAACTAAATTACTAATTAATGTCTTTCTTTGCAGCACATTGGTGGGAGTCATTTGGCAAACAATGTTGTCAATTGCAAAGGTTTGCAGTTAGATTCCTCTACCAAACTTGCAGTGCTTCAGGTTGCGCACACCAGTGTTGCAGTACTTGCAATTAAATCGCAATTTTATCGTAAAATCGCAGTTTTTTGAATCCAACGATAATATCGCCCGAGAAATACAAACTTTTTATTTTTGACGATAAAAAAAAAAAATATATATATATATAATATAATAAATATATATATAATATATATATATATATAATATATATATCATAAACTAAAAAAAAATTATGAGGAGGAGGAGGTGACACAACCTACCCAAGCTACCCCTATCACCAATAGCTCCTGTAGCTCCTAGTTCGTCAACTTCTAGAGCCAACTCCACCAACATCTACATCTAGAGGGGCAGAAGAAATCAGTGGTATTAAACTTTAGTTATTTGGTTCATTTCATTGTATATGACATTATAACTCATGATATGAGATACATTATTGTAATTTTTGTTGATATTTTGAGGTTGACTTGGGACTCATGAGTTAGGACTTACTATTCAGGACATGATTCACTGTTATGTGTGATGTAACACTAGAAATGATATTACACATCTTATATATTAGTTCTTTTATCATATTTATGTGTCAATGTATTTATTTTATGTTGTAGATGCTTTAGATATTAAAAAAATTGAAAAAAAAAATGAATATTTTTGTATTTTACGATTTTTTCCCGATTTTTATGATTTTTCCGATTTTTTCCCCTCGCCGATAATATCACGATAACGATCACTGCAACATTGGTGCGCACAATTGGCCTGTTTTTTAGCACATACACACAAAGAAGAGAAATTGTTTGGAACAGAAATGGTTGAATGGTCTTGTCTTCGTGCAATACAACCTTCGACTAAGGTGCAACCAAATGATGAATAGAAGACCAAATCTAGATCCCATTGTGTTGCATGATATTGATCCAACATTAGAATGGGTGGAGGAGACTAAAGATCCTGAGTTAGATGTTGCTTTTGATATTGACATTGTGTTAGGGGGGATGAAGCAGATTTGGTAGCGCCATTGGACCACAACTAGTAGCCGCATCAAGCAAAGGCAAAGAACCAATGGAAGGCACTAGTCCTGCAACTCGACCAACTCATGCTTCCATTAGGTCCACTTCTATTGTTATTGGTGGCAATGCTACTACTGAGGATGCAGATGAGGCTGAGGCATCCTCAAACTCTGATCCAGATGATGTTTATGTAGCTCTTGTTGATGATCCTATGTCTAGTAGTGGTGATGAATGTTGATCACTAATATGTACCAGTAGACATATAGTCTTGTAGTAGGCCAATGTCCCCATAGCTTGTACCATTGTTTTTGGACTTTATAGGCCATTTAGTTTTGAAAAATGTGTAACTAGGTTCAGCCTTCATTAGTATAGAATGTATTCTTGTAAATGTAAAATGAAAAAGAAATTATTATTATTGAAGCATGGGTTTCATGCTCAAGTTTGTTTATTTTATAGGTAAAGCACCCATTGAGTGCCTCTTGTTAATCAAGGTTGTCATTGATGTCAATATGGTACTATTGTGATGGTAAATATTCTTGTGATATCATAACCTCATGCATATTATGATGATGTCTTTGCTCATGATGACAAGTCCCTCATGTTTGATAACGATGCCATTAATAAAGATGTCAAGCTATTAATGATGCCATTATGAAATCAAGCCACTAAGAAGAAGTCTTGTCTTAGATGCCTATTGTTCATAATATCTTAGATGTCCTTGAACTAACCATGAAGACATTATAATCTCTTGTCTAACAAATTGATGAATGCTTCATATGGTGACATTTGATGACATGGACAATGAAGGAATTGGAGGATCACTTGGTGACATGATGATTAAAGAAATTACATGGTGACAAAGAAGAAGCCCTTGCTGTTCTAATCACCTTATGCACTAAAAATTCAAGAGCAGTCACAAAGGAAAAAAATTGGGCACCTTGGAGGCATCCTTTCAAAATGAATCCTAGACCATCTTAAAGAGGATTTTTTCCTCTTTCCAGTGAGCTATCACTTACCCAGAAATTCTCAGTGATTGATGAGATATTGAATTTTTAAGTTAAGATAAATATACCTATTTGCTAAGTCACCTGACACGGGGATTCGGGATTCGTAGGATTCAAGTGTCGGATTTGGACACATTGGCCCCCCGGAACAGGACACGTAGGATTCGTTATATATATATATATTATATATATATATATATATAGTATATATTTAAAATTAGATATTTCTTACACAAATTTTAATTAATGATACAAATTTATTGATTTCAAACATAGATCTTCATCTATAGCATGCATAGTACATACAAAATTCAAATACACGTCAGCGGTCACATAAATCATGATTCATAATTCATAACTGAAAGACAACTTACAACTACAAGATAGTAAGATAAACGCACTGACAACTGTAGTTTTCTCATTAAGTCATCAAATCAAAATGTGTTACATAGGTAATGTTGGTGCAATGCCAATGGCAAATAGAAATAGAAAATATAAAACAACTACAGGTATACAAGCCTCAAGGCATCAATCTTCATCATCAACATTAGAATCAGCATCAATGTCCTCATCATCATGGTCCCCACTGCTCTCCTCTGCATCCTCCTCCTCCCCTGTATTCATAGTTGCCTTTGCATCTGCTGGTGTGGAGGATGACCCCTCTAAGTCATCAAATCTAATAGGCTCTAGCACTGGATCATTGAGATCCATGTTGGCCAATGCCAACTCAACACTGGTGTCCAGACCCATATCATCAGGAAAAACATCCCACATCTTTGTCTTTCCCCTCAACCACTCTTCCCTTTGCCTGTAAATAAGACGAAGGTTGGTGTGCACATACACCATTGTCTCTACCCTGGACTGCTCAAGCTTGCTCTTCTTCACACTATACAAATTCCCATATGTGCTCCAATTCCTCTCGCAACAAGAGGATGAAGTCACCTGAGAGAGGAGCCTCATGGCTAGCTGTTGAAGAGGAGGGCTTGTTGCCCCATGATTTGCCCACCAAGAATAGGGCTTCTTAACCCCCTGTCTCTAATCACATCATATCCTGCAAATGAACCAGTGTCAGTGGAAAACTCTACAAAGGCATCCTCCACCTCATCAAGCAATGCACTATCCTGAAAAAACCCGCCTGAATGCCTCTTTCCTCCCCTGTGAGATTTCACCATCCATGTGAGGAGGGAATCTGCAGGAAGGTCAACCATTTAGCCACTCATGGCTGTAGTATTTTGGGTTCAATGAGTGAGCCAAACAATGTAAAGGTGTACAATTCTTGTCCCATCTGCTGACAAGAATATCATGTATAGTATCACAGAAGGCCTCTGGTGATGTCTCATACTCGGGGCACTCACTTTGTAGAATAATGCTCCTCACAGACTCAATCATGGAATCCCATCCCTCATAAACCTCTCCTAGGATGGGTTTGTCTGTATTTGCAAATTGAAGCAAAGAAATGGTATGGTCCATGATCCGAATAATTAGATCTACCCTCTCCCACCAAGCATCATCTAGCACTGTCCTTCACTTTTTTAGAGGCTACCTGATCTGTCTTTCTCCAAAAAGACCAAAACTTAGAAATAACCATCGACCCAAGAGCGGTCTTGACCTCCCTCAACCTCTTCAACATCATAAATGAAGAGGCAAACTGTGTATCAGCAATCTTCAACAATGATAGATTGGTGTACTCCTTGTAGATAGTGAGGGCATTTGTATGATTTTGCACAAAGTTACAGATATGCCGTGCATCCTCAATAATGTTACCAATCCAAAGCACATCAGAAACAACAGATTTCAGTGCTAAGTTCAATGAATGGACAATGCAAGGTATCCAAAACACTTCTGGATATTTAGCTTCCACAATCATGCCAGCAACCTTGCAAACAGATGCATTATCTGTAATGATTTGCACACAAGAAACAACACCTACATCTTCAATAACTTTAATAAATAACTCACCAATAAATTGTGCATCCTTGTATTCTCCAAGTGTATCCACTGCTTTCAAAAAAATTGGACCATTCAAGGAAGACACCATGAAGTTGATGATTGGGTGTCATGCTGGATCTGTCCATCCATCAGAAACAATGCTAACCCCAAATGTCGGTCATAATGCTACCATAGGCTCAAGCATTTTTTTGCACCTATTTTTTTGCCTTCGTCAACAATGTGGTTCTAAGCTTCTCTGAACCAGGAGGCACATACCATGATGGAGACCCGTGAGTTAGAGCTCGACACATTTCAATAAATAAAGGTGAGCGTGTGACATTAAATGATATGAAGTTTTGATAGAAAAAGAAGGCAATGGTGAGATCAAGCTCTTCCCCTTTCTCTTTTTGAAAAATCTTGTCCATTGGACCAAGTGTAATTGCTCTTCTTTTTGCTGCTTGTTCCCCAATAGAACTCTCAAATGGAAATTTGGTGGTGTCTTTCCTCAAAAATGGAAGGGGGTCTTCATTCTTGGTCTTTCTTGATTTTGCAGCCACATTTTCCATACCAACAGTGGACTCATTTTCCATTTCTTTTCTCTTTTGTAAAGGAACAGCTTTACAAGCTCCAATCCCACAACCCGGTAAAGCCAACAAATGGCCTTTCACATGGAAATATGTGCTTTTGAAAGCAATGTGACAAAAGTTGCATCTCCATTGCACATTGCCTCCTCCCTTCCCCTTGGTGCTTGTCCCATCCTCTCTTGTGACATATTTCCACAAGGAATATTTCTCAATGTTGTCTTTAGGTCCTCCTCTTCCCTCAACATTACTTGCAACAGACTTTGATGATATTGGGGGAGGAGGGGCATCTCCAATGGAGACATTCTTCCCCTTCCTTTGCCCCCTAACTACTACATTTGATTGAGCCATGAATACTATAAAAAAAATGAACAAAACATGCACAAATTTGTAAACAAAAAATCATATACAAACTGTCGTAATAGAATAAGAAATGCAAAAAAATGGAGCTAAAATGCACTTACCTGGTGCTTGAATCTCCTTGCCGAACACTCTACTCCCTTAGCTCCTTGCTCCAAACCCTTAGCTCCTTGCCCACAGCTCAAACTATGCAAAATGAAATGAGAAATAAGGTGTATGAGAAAAACAACAGTGTGTTTTTAACCCGCGAAAGTCATATTCTTGGGATTCGAATCCCAAAATCGGGATTCGATGTGCCCCGTACGGGATTCGTATGAATCCTGTACGAACATGTCGAAGCCTGTTCTGGGATTCAAATTCCTGTAAATTCGGATTCGACAGGGGGTTTGGACGAATCCGGTTACATGGCCTATTTGGCATTTGCTAGCCAACTTATACCTTGACACTTAAGTCGGCCTCCTTATTTAGATGTGTCTCTTCGCTCTTCTTTGCAAAAATCACTATTTATAAGGATTCAGATCCCATTCCCTAGCAATTAAATTTCGGTCATTATCACAGAATCTATAGCAGCTTGGATGAGTGAACATAAGGGAGAAAAGTATAGGACGACTTAACAAAAAAAAGGACAGCAGTGAACTTTGGTTGGGTATGATCACTACAGGACAGCGTAATTGACACAGAAAAACAGATATGTTCACATATACCTTGGCCTTCATACAATGGTGAACCCGTAACTCAGATCTGGGGTTGAATGAGTTTGAGACACTTTTTTTACCTCTTCATTTTAGACCTGTTGGGAAGAAGCCTCATTACTTGCTGACTATATAACTCGGACAGAGGTAAACTCCAGATCTTAACTTTGAACTGTGGCACATCTATCCCTTCGACCTGAAGTCTCACTTCCTGTGGCTCCTGTGAAAAAAAATTCGGATCTGTAGCACTGAAATTTCGGATCTATGACCTGTAGCATTGCAACCTTCAGACCTGTTGGAAAAGACTTCATACTTCTGACACTGATTACAAGCAGCTCAGATTTGTGGTAAAAGCTAAAATCCGTTTAGAAGGAGACTCAGATATGACTGCTCGGACAGTACCATAGACTGATTGTGGTATAACTCGGACAATGCAGCACTACTCTCTTAGCTCGGACCTGTAATACAATTCAGTTAAGTAGCTGGGAGCCCTTAAACCTTGGACTGTCTCATCCACAGGGCACAGATATCTCGGGTTGGTGCAAGAGTGTTGATTGGTGCAGCAACAAAGGACTGTTGTATCACCACCTTCCTCGGACTGTGCAACAAATAGCTCGGACAGCAGTATTATCTCCTTCCTGGACTGTGGTGTCTCATCTGCTCGACTGTGACTGTGGTGCAGTGTACCTATCTCACAGTGACTCGGATTCTTGAGCAGTGGGCAGTCAACCTATCTTGGAGTGGCTTAGACATCTATGTTTGGACTGTGATGACTAAGACAAGCATAAGTGAAGCAATGTTATCAGAACCGAACCGGTCATTGAACCGAAAAACATTGTGGACCAGGAACCGGTTAAGAAAAAAAAATTATGCCCAGGCTGCACAGCAGTGGGCCTTGTGAACCGGTTTGGTTCTGATAACACTGAAGTGAAGTCAAACACCGGTGAAGTCAAAGTACAGTGAAGAGCTAATTGAACATCCTATTGAAGACATACAAGTAAGTATATCACTTATCTTTGTGTCAACATTCATTGAAGACTGTGAAGAGTTTTTGAAGCATCAATCAAGGAGGCCTGTAGAGAGATATCTTGTTTAGGCAAGGGTTATTGAAGACACCCTTGAAGAATTCTTGAAACAGACCTGGTGTAACATAGTGAAGAATCTTGAAAGACATCATGGAGTACCTCGAAGACATATTGAGGATTTGTGGAGATCAATGGAGACCGTGATATCATCATGAGGTAACTTGGAGAAATTGTTTTGGTTACAATGAAGAGCAGTGGTGACACCTTCTAAGAGAACAAGGTTGTCATTGATAATGTGAAATGGATGCTAAGTGACAACATAGCTGAAGATTGACAAGGCTCGTTGAAGAAGACATTCGGAATCGTGAATAATAACCAAACATATCTTGACGAAGTAAAGCTAAGGGTTGGAGCCCAAGAAATTGGAACTTCGTAGAAGACAAGTTTGGTGCCTTCGAAGATAGGGTCGGAGCCCTAGAGGATAGGATTCCTGAAGAAACCACGTCGAAGCCGGAACCAGGATATCGGGTTGGTGCCTTAGAATTGACAAGGTTGGAGCCTTGGAAGTCCAAGTTGGTGCTTGGCAAATACAGGTTGGAGCCTGGAAGATTGAAGATCAGTGTCTTCATCTAGGGTTGGAGCCCTACATATATTGTACTTGATTTATTAAAGAAATTAATAAAAGCATTTATTCTTATTGTTCATTTTGTGTTCTAAATATAAGTGATCTAACTAGTAAAAGTCATAGTATTCAAAACCGGTCTTGCTAATCGGTTACCGGTCTAACTGGCCAATTAGCAAGCCCACCAGTCGAAACCGGCCAAAAAACCCGGTCAGGTCACCCATTTCGCCTTTTTTTGCAATAAACCGGTCCTAACTGGCCGATTTAGGACGGAATCGGCCGGTTTTTAGCAAACCAGTCGGTTCCGTCCTAAACCGGCCGGTTAGAGGCATGCCCACCGTCAACTCAAAAAAGCGGCCTGCTGACTGTGTTTCAGGGGTTTTGGGGGGGAACTAAGGGTGCTTTCCCTGCAAAAACACCCTCTCCAAGCCTTTAAGAGGCCCCTCTCACTCTCATTTGTCTCACACATCGGATTTGGAGTGTTTATGAGTGTTTGTGAGTTTGTTTGTGAGCTTGGAGAGTGTTGAGTTTTTGCTGAAGTAGTCATCTTGGAGTTGGAGATGGAGCTATTTTGAAGATAGTGTGTAGCTGTTAGTGGAGTTGCCATCTTCAAGAGGAGGCTAAGGAAGCTAGTTTGCATTTCCAGGTAAGGATTTTCACTTGAAAATTCCTCATTTGACTGTTGTCCGTGAATTAAATTTTTTTATGTGTTATAAATTTATAAACTTCTCACTTCTATCATCTATGCTATGAACTCTCTAGCTCTATGCTATCAAATTTTGTAGCTTGCATGTGCATTTGTTTTCCTACATTTATGTTTGGTTTTCCATGTTGCTTAGCTGCAAATTTTTTTTTAAATGGAAGATTTCTTTGCAAAATGTTATTATTTCAAGCAAACATGGCTCCAAAAGGAAAGGGCAGTGCACGGGCTCATTGTGATGTAATTGATGGAAAAATGATATGCAAATTATGCCATAAATCTATTGGAGGTGGGGGTATTCTTAGGTTGAAACAACACTTGGCTGGGATAAGAGGCCAAGTAAAGCCATGTGATGCACCAAATGCACTGTTAGGTCCTATTAGGGCAGAATACATTTTCAAGGAAGAGGGAATTATTAGAAGCCATGAAAGAGAGTGGGTATGATGATTATGAAATTCAAGACTCCTCTTCTATCCCTTCCACCAATGACCCCTTTCACTATATTCATCCTTGTTTTGGCCAACCATCAAAAGGAACAAAGAGAACAAACATCCAAAGTTATTTCTCATCTTCTACCAACATTGCCTCTTCTAATCCCACTTCCTCCCAGCCAAGTTCTCAACCCACTTTGGATCAACATTGGAAAAGACAATGCAAAGAAACTTCTCATCAATACATTGCCAGATGGTGGTATGATTCAGATATCCCATTTAATGTTGCTGGCTCACCTTATTACCAAGCTATGTGGGACTCTGTTATAGCTGCAGGAAAAGGCTTCAAAGGCCCTAGTCTGCATGACTTGAAGGGAGCTCTTTTGCAAAAAGAGATATCTTCCATTGATGAGTATTTGGTTGAGTTTAAAGATTCATGGCTCAAAACAGGTTGTTCCATCATGTCAGATGGATGGACCAAAGGAAAGAACCGCACTATCATTAATTTCCTTGTTTCTTGCCCTCAAGGAACCATGTTTTTGAAATCAGTTGATGCATCTGATAAGGTAAAGGATGCAGCCCTTCTATTTGAGCTTTTGGATAACATTATTCAGGAAGTTGGGGAGCAGCATGTTGTGCAGGTCATCACTGATAATGCCTCAAACTACATTCTTGCTGAAAGATGCTTGAGACCAAATATAAGACCATATTTTGGACTCCATGTGTTGCACATTGCATAGACCTCATGCTTGAGGATATAGGCAAAGTGGAGTGGGTAAAAAACACTATAGAGCATGCCAAGTGCATTACAAAATACATTTACAAGCACTCATGGGTATTGAGCCTAATGAGGAAACGCACTGGGGGCAAAGAGCTTGTTAGGCCTGCAATTATGAGATTTGCAACTCACTTCCTCATGTTGCAATGTCTCAATGGTCAACATAAAAACTTGCAAAAAATGTTTTCCTCTGAAGAATGGTCTGAATCTTGGTGAGCTCGTATAAACCAGATGGAAAAGACACCAAAAAGAAAGAGTAAGACACTTATTTTTGGAAAAGGTCTCTAGAACTTGTGAAAATTATCGAGCCCCTTGTTAAGGTGCTAAGGATGGTGGATGGGGAAAGATTGGCCGTGGACTACATTTATGAGGCTATGGATCAGGCAAAGGAGCAGATACGGGCAGCTTACAAGGACAGGTTAGTTAAATATGGCCGTATATGGGAGATCATTGATAACAGATGGAACAATCAACTCCATCATCCTATACATGCAGCTGGGTATTTTTTTAACCCAAAGTATCATTATAAAAATCGGCCATGAGATCTGCATGATGGGGAGGTCAGAGCTGGATTGATTGGTTGCTTGGAGCGCATGGTCCCTAGCCATGCAAACCAGTTGGAAATACATAGATAGCTTATTGTTTTCAATATGGCAGGTGGTACTTTTGGCAAAAACTTGGCAAAGATGGCAAGAGATGTGGACCAACCAGGTAAGCAATTCCAATTTCTAATTTGTTTTTCTTTTCAAGTTAAAATTGTTTATGTTCTTTACAATTCAAATTATAAACTAAGTTACTAATTAATGTCTTTTTCTTTGTAGCACATTGCTGGGAGTCATTTGGTGGCCAGTGTCCTCAATTGCAAAGGTTTGTAATTAGAGTCCTCAGTCAAACTTGCAGTGCTTCGGGTTGTGAGTGCAATTGCTCTGTTTTTTAGCACATACACACGAAGAAGAGAAACCATTTGGAATAAAAACGATTAAATGATCTTGTTTTCATGCAATACAACCTTCGACTAAGGAGGAACCAAATGATGAGCAAAATACCTGATCTAGATCTCATTGTGGTATGATTCAGATATCCCATTTAATGTTGCTCGCTCGCCTTATTACCAAGCTATGTGGGACTCTGTTATAGCTGCAGGAACAGGCTTCAAAGGCCCTAGTCTGCATGACTTGAAGGGAGCTCTTTTGCAAAAAGAGATATCTTCCATTGATGAGTATTTGGTTGAGTTTAAAGATTCATGGCTCAAAACAGGTTGTTCCATCAAGTCAGATGGATGGACTGATGGAAAGAACTACACTATCATTAATTTCCTTGTTTCTTGCCCTCAAGGAACCATGTTTTTGAAATCAGTTGATGCATCTGATAAGGTAAAGGATGCAGCCCTTCTATTTGAGCTTTTGGATAACATTATTCAGGAAGTTGGGGAGCAGCATGTTGTGTAGGTCATCACTAATAATGCCTCAAACTACGTTCTTGCTCAAAGATGCTTGAGACCAAATATAAGACCATATTTTGGACTCCATGTGTTGCACATTGCATAGACCTCATGCTTGAGGATATAGGCAAAGTGGAGTGGGTAAAAAACACTGTAGAGCATGCCAAGTGCATTACAAAATACATTTACAAGCACTCATGGGTATTAAGCCTAATGAGGAAACGCACTGGGGGCAAAGAGCTTGTTAGGCCTGCAATTATGAGATTTGCAATTCACTTCCTCACGTTGCAATGTCTCAATGGTAAACATAAAAACTTTCAAAAAATGTTTTCCTCTTAAGAATGGTCTAAATCTCGGTGGGCTCATATAGACTAGATAGAAAAGACACCAAAAAGAAAGAGTTAGACACTTATTTTTGGAAAAGGTCTCTAGAACTTGTGAAAATTATCGAGCCCCTTGTTAAGGTGCGAAGGATGGTGGATGGGGAAAGATTGGACATGGGCTACATTTATGAGGCTATGGATCAGGCAAAGGAGCATATACGGGCAGCTTACAAGGACAAGTTAGCTAAATATGGCCGTATATGGGAGATCATTGATAACAGATGGAACAATCAACTCCATCATCCTATACATGCAGCTAGGCATTTTTTGAACCCAAAGTATCATTATAAAAATCAGCCATGAGATCTGCATGATGGGGAGGTCAGAGCTGGATTGATTGATTGCTTGGAGCACATGGTCCCTAGCCATGCAGACCAGTTGGAAATACATAGACAGCTTATTGTTTTCAATATGGCAGGTGGTACTTTTGGCAAAGATGGCAAGAGATGTGGACCAACCAAGTAAGCAATTCCAATTTCTAATTTGTTTTTCTTTTCAAGTTAAAATTGTTTACGTTCTTTACAATTCAAATTATAAACTAAGTTACTAATTAATGTCTTTTTCTTTACAGCACATTGGTGGGAGTCATTTGGTGGCCAGTGTCCTCAATTGCAAAGGTTTGCAATTAGAGTCCTCAGTTAAACGTGCAATGCTTCGGGTTGTGAGTGCAAATGGCTCGTTTTTGAGCGCAGAAACACGAAGAAGAGAAACCATGGGAATAAAAACGGTTAAATGATCTTGTTTTGTGCAACACAACCTTCAACTAAGGAAACCAAAGATGAGCAAAACACCTGATCTAGATCCCATTGTGTGGACGATATTGATCCAACACAGAATGGTGGAGGAGACTGAAGTCCTAGGTTGAGGCGATTTTGATATTGACATGGCTTTAGCGGGATTGAAGCAGATTATGTGGCGCATCAAACCAGGATCAGTAGCGGCATCAAGGAAAGGCAAAGAACCAATGGAAGGCACTAGTCGTGCAGGTCGACAAACTCATGCTTCCATTAGGTCCACTTCTATTGTCATTGGTGGCATTGATACTGAGGTTGCAGATCAGGCTGAGGCATCCTCAGACTCTGAACCAGATGATGTCTATGTATCTCCTGATGATGATCCTGTGGCTAGTAGTGGTGATGAACTTGATGATTGATCATGTGTACACTGTAGACTTGTAGTAGGCCAATGGCCTCATAGCTTGCAGCATTGTTTCTGGACTTTATAGGCCATTTAGAGCCTCATTGCTTATGTATTTTGCTATTTTGTCGATGATATGTATTGCACTCAGTGTCATTTTGATATATTCACCTTTACATGGTATATAAATGAGCAAACTTTGCATATTTTGTCTCTATTGACTTGGAATCATGGTTTTACATCTTAAAAATAGTTTTGTTTCACTAAAAATTAATTATTTGATGTATTTTTTAAAACCGGTTTGTTTAGACCAAACCGGTCCAAGTTAGACCGGTTCCGGTTGGTAAACTGGTTCATTAGGTGGACCGGTTCCGGTTTTGAAAACACCGGTAAAAGTAACAATTGAAAAGGAATATCGATTCACCCCCCCCCCCCCCCCCCCGCCCCCCCGCCTCTAAGTATTTCCAACACCTCTAAGGTTTTTCCTAGGTATAAGAGTCATTGTCATATATGGAAGACCCTATGGGCACATTGTAAATTGTAAAGGAAAAGATATTTTGCTTGAAAGTGTCAAAATACCTCCAAGATCAAGTTGGCCTAATGAGTCGTCAAGTCAGCCTACATGAAGAGCCACATCCACTCTTGAAGAAGCCTATATATAAGAGGAACTCATCCTCCATTTGGATCACTCACTCTCTCATCTCTTATGCGAAAAAGACAAAAGAAATGGAAGTTGAAGAAGGAAGTGCGAAGGAGAGAAGATTGAAGAAGTCTAAGTGTTTGGGTCTTTCTCTATTCTTCTGGAAGTGCGAAGTTAGGGTTTCTGTGCTGGGAAACTCTGAGGTTCGATTTTGGAAGCATGACAGAAGTGAAAGGTTAGAGAAGGTCTCTTGGGGCATCTTACTAGTCCTAGGACTCAAGTCAAGGCAAGCGAAGCCAAGAGGAAGGTTGTTAGAGCGAGATCGAAGTCTCCTAGAGAAGCAGCAACAGTTGCAGCAGTCGCTGGCGAGCAGAATTTCGGATCTACTGGAACGTCGAAGATATTGCAGTAGGAGGTTGTGGAAGACTTGATCTTGGAGGATATTTGTCTGAGTCTAGGTCATGGTATTCGTCAATTGAAAGATCTGAAAGAAAAGAAGAGATTTTTGGGTTTTCCCCTCAAGAGGAGGGGTTTGGTCCTGGCTTGCAACCTATATACTGTGTCACTGTTCTCACTGTTTTGGTAGCTATTTGATGTATTGCACATTGGAATAATAATGAACAAAGCTAATACGTAAAAGGTAACACAAACAGTTATCAAGTTAAGAGAATTAACATATTCATTGCCCTATTGAATTTTCAGCATGGTCTCAGAGCTTTGGTTCTCTAAGGGCATCATGAAAATCTCCTCTACTATGAAGAAGGTCATCAAGAAGATTGCAAGCCATCTCAAGAAAGGTATCAAAAAAGCAAGGAGTCTCATATTCTCTTCAAAGAAGCTATCATTCAAAGAAAAGGATGAATGACTCTTCTCGCTCTCTCTGGGACATTCCAAGACGAAGACATCTAGGTAATTGATAGTAGCGCATCAAGACACATGACTGGTCACTCCCACCAATTGAAGATCTTATCAAAAGAAAAATCTGCATACTCTGGGGAACTTGGAGACAACAAAAGCTATCCAGTGAAAGGCATTGGATCAACATCCATAAGGCTCAAAGATGGAAGCAACATCCACCTCAACAACATTTTATTTGTTCAAGGTTTGCACAAAAAATTACTTTCTATTTCAAGGTTAGAAGACAAAGGAGATAGAGTAGCCTTCATTTATGGTAAAGTAGTTGTGTGTGCAAAATGCTCAAGCATAGATCAAGCAAAAGTGATTGGTATCAGAGAAGGAAGGCTCTACAAATTAATATCTCCCGCAAAACCAAGCCCTGGTTCACACTGAGACTAGTGCATGTGAACTTTGGCATCGAAGGTTTGGCCGTCTACATTTCAAAATACTTCCAACTCTAAATTCCATAGTAGATGGAATACCAAATCTGAAGAAGGATCATGAAGGTGTCTGCAAGGAATGTGCATTGGGCAAGAATACCCAGAGACCATTTGGAAGCAACGTTTCACGGTCGAAAGAAATCTTGGGTCTCATTCACTCTAATGTATGTGGCCCTATGACTCCAAAATCACTTAGAGGCCATCTTTATTATGTCACATTCATAGATGATCATTAAAGAAAGACTTAGGTTTACTTAATGAAAACCAAGGATGAAGTATTTACAAAATTTCAAAATTCAAGGTTGAAGTAGAAAACCTTACAGAAAGAAGAATCAAGATACTAAGATTTGATAATGGAGGAGAATATACATCCAAAGAGATTATAGCATTTTGTTAGGAGTCTAGGATTAAGAGGGAGCTGATAGTTACATACAATCCCGAACAAAATGGAGTCGCAAAAAGAAAGAACAGATCCATTGAAGAATGTGTAAAAGCAATGTTACACAATCAAGATCCACCTAAGTTTATGTGGGGAGAGGCAATCAAGACAGTGGTCTACATTCGAAATCTCTAGAGAACAAGACTCCGGAAGAAGTGTTCACTAGGAAGAAGCCATCCGTAGATCATCTCTGAATCTTTGGGTGTCCTGTGTAATT
>APFE031747312.1:1873-16374 GCA_000404065.3 Pinus taeda
TTATAAAAAAAAAATACAATTTTAATATCACCAATTTTATATAATTTTAGTAACCATGCTTTGATGATGATGATGATGATGGTTAACGTCCATTGAGACCAAAATTTGTTCTATCGGACCTAAAGAAACAAATTATTTAGTTTGATTTAAGATTTTAGTCTTATGCTCAGAAAACTTGGAGAGAAGCATTCCGAGCTCACTATAATTTTGGCATTGTAAAAGGCTAGGAAGGTCATATTGCAACAAAGATTATGAAACTGAGTTGTAATGTGGTTGTACCCGGTGCACTCTAAGAGGAAGTGATTTTCATCATCGATGTTCATATTCTCATAGAGATGGCAGATCCTTTCCATCCATGGTGTTTTAGGAACTACCCAACAACCCGTTTCACTATGAAGCTCATGAGAGCGGTGAACTCTAAGAGGAAGTGATTTTCATCATCGATGTTCATATTATCACAGAGATGGCAGATCCTTTCCATCCATGGTGTTTTAGGAACTGCCCAACGACCCATTTCACTATGAAGCTCATGAGAGCAGTGCACTCTAAGAGGAAGTGAATTTCATTATCGATGTTCATATTCTCATAGAGATGGCAGATCCTTTCCATCCATAGTGTTTTAGGAACTACCCAATGACCCATTTCACTATGAAGCTCATGAGAGTTTGTTCTAATCTTGGCTATATTAATTTTCTTCTTTGAGATACTTAAAACAGAGAGATACTTTTGATCTTCTAGGGTGGGGTTGATGACCTCCTTGTAATATCTTAGTTTTCTTTTAGCTGTTAAATCTTTCTCACACCACATTTTTCTTTGATCTTAGAAGTAACAATATTTTTAATGTTATTAATGTTTTGCAATGCAACATTCTCGTCGATCTCCCAATGGTTTAACCAGGCCCTAGTGTCTTTATACCAACCTCCCTTAAGCCTTAGGTGGTTTTGGCTGGAATTTAAAGCTAGGTCAGGAAGTCTATAGTCTCCTATGTTATTGAGTTTGTGCTTGTACAACAAAAACCTAGTCATAGCTAGGCTCTATGGTCTCCTATGTTATTGAGTTTGTGCTTGTACAACAAAAACCTAGTCATAGCTAGGCTCTTGATACGGGAGAGACCCACTTTTATAAGGAGAATAGGATAGGGTGTATTGCAAATTTTAAAATATAATTTTAATATTATAAATTTCAAAATGCAATTCACAAAATTCTAGTAACAATGAGTGAGAAGAAATGGTCATAAACTCTGAATACACCACACCAAACTTACAACTACCTACTTAAATCCATTTAATTCCATCTAATTCCCTATCTATCATGCATGGAAGAAGGACCAAATCCCTTGGGATACAAACTTTTCTTCAAATTATTAAACCAAAACTATTAAATTGAATAATGATAATATTAATATTATATTTAATATTAATACTAATTATTAATCTCCTAACATTAATATGAAATTTAATGATGGTTTTAACATGATATGATAACAAAATTTATAATACACTCATCAAATTAATATTTTCAAAATATCATAATTTTGATGTGGAAAATTTATGTTTTCAAGATTGTAATATTCATAGGATGTAATTTTTTCCTTTTAAAGAATTTATTTTTGCAAATAATTTAATAAAAAAATATTAAACAATTTGAAACAATATTTTATATTTTGTTGTGTTGAATTGTATCCAATTTTTTTTATTTTACTGAATTATAGAATACACCTCCAAACATACTAAAATAAGTGACAAAAAACAACTATATACTGTAATTACTAAAAAGTATCTCACCCATGTTTGAAGGAGCAATTGGGTTGCACACGTCAATATTTTATAGCCATGGACTCCGAAGCAGGAAACGTGGAGAAATCTGGTCGGTCATTATTGCCCACAGTATGAGAACACCGTAGTGTTAAACGATTGCGCCGGATGGCAAGTTCAATACAATATTTTAAAATATAATAAATAATAATAATAATAATAAATAATATATTAATTATAAAATAATACTATTATTTAAATTAATTTCAAAAAACAGGGTAAAGATTTAAAATTGTGGCTCACATGATTAAAGAAGAATGATTAAGAAGAAGAGTATTGCTATTTGTAAAATCGATATCTTATCTCATCTTTGTTTAGATTAAATCTGTAACCATTTTGTTTAGATTAAATTTGTAACTATTTTTTTTTATTAAAGGTTACTAGTTGTAAAAAAATGGACAAGTTTATAATCATATTTTTTTTTAGTATTTATAATTTATTACTTTTTGGAAAAGTTATTCATAATTTCCGAGTGTAATTGTATTCATTTTGTGTATTTTGGAAATTATATGGAATATGAAGGTTTTATTTGTCACACAATTTACATATATATAAACAAAATTACTTATTTTATTTAACAATCCTAGCATTTCTATTTAACATATGAGCATTATCATTCCAACGAAAATGGTTACACGTAATTAAAGCATATTGTATATTTTCGTTATGGATAAGAACTATTATCCATAATTACATTGTGATCACCTCTCAAACTTTGATCTAAGATTTACACAGAGACTATAAAGCCAGGATGAGGACAGTGGTCTATCTCTCGAGGTGGCTCAGCGTACCAAGTCCACTTGTTACCTTTTCGTGGTTTTTCCAATTAAATGATCCTGGTACTGTTTGATAACACTACCGTTGATGGAAGTTTGGTCACGTCCTACATTTAATACTTACCTTATAGTTCAACCTCCTGCATTAACTCTGGCTGATCGTTGCTCGGCCTAGGTGGAGGTGGTGCTTTGCTGGAGTCATCACTGTTGTACCTCATTCACTATCACCTTAGGATTCATTCCGAATCAACGACATTAGCTTCTCTACTGGATTGGACGGAGGAGGGGTTTCTTGGTGTCTCTAAACTTCAAATGGGTATGCTTACCCCTTCATTTTTCCTCTACGGTTATTGTTTCTAGTCTCTTCTGGGATGGTTGTATTCAGGGTTTGAGAACCCTTTGCTAGAGTATTACTGTGCTCTGAGATTCCTTACTACCTATGTTTTGTTGCTAGGGATACTTGAAGTCTCGGGTTTCATTCTTCGGTCATTGGAGTCCACTGGCACACATGGTATGAGTTTATCATCAACCGATTCGCCCACTCGAGCTTTCCAAGTAAGCTTTATGGAGGTTTTATTTGTAGATTTGTTCTCTGTCATTTTAATTGCTAAAGAAAACGTATTAATCTCTATTTTTCCCACCCAGTCGGGGTGGAGGGTTTTGCAGAGACTGTGTGATGGACACGCTGCTGGTCAAGCCTAATGCTCAGCTCTCTAGTCAACTTGAAAACTGGATTATTTTCATTATGGGTATGCAAGGGTTCTGGCTTGATTTTAGAAGTTAAGGTTGTGGCTCCGTAGGGAACTTGGCACTTATATTTTTTCCATAACTGCATTATCTATTACCCTCTATAATTTGAATTTAGTTTAAGTTTATGAAGCCTTTTGGTTATGAACAATCCACAAGATTATACCGGCATCTCGACCAGGTTTAGTTAATTGTATAATTTTACTTAAGGTTGAGGGTGAAGCGATTCAAACCCTGGCTGGAATAGTTATGTTTTGGTTCTGAGACTGTTGGGAGAATATATATATATATATATATATAATCTTGTTTTCATCTTTAAGCAATTTCTAGAATGTAAGATTCGTTACTGTTAATTTTTTTCTCCTTGGAAATTATCCCTGCATTATTGCTAGCCTTTTTCTTGCGTTCTATGGATGTTTGGTATCATATGTTGGTGTTTTTAACTAATTTGGAAGTTTTATGAGCACCCTGTTGCCTTCAGCAGCAAGGGTTTGTAGCTTAGGAAGAATAAGGCCTTTGTTTCTATTTTTCAATCTAATAAATGCCTTAAAGGCAATACAAAGATTCTATTTCCGGTCTTATTTATGTATCTGAGAGATTGGTCGAAATCTTTGATTTTGCTCTTCGACTTGGTATTCTTACTAAAGTATTTTCCCTTACCTGTTAAACTGTTTTCTAGATATTTTCGAAAAGAAACTGTATTTTTCCTTTCTGGATTCTTATTATGAATTTATGGTTCTAGGCATATCCGAGGACTCGAATATTTCCCTTTTGTTCTAAGTTTCTGAAATGTCTATACAGTTGAATAATTTTAAACAATGTCTATAATAGAGGCTCGCTATAGTGAAAAATATCCTCTTCGTTTTTTCTTAACAAAGGATTTAATGACCTTTTCCTAGCATACTTATAATTTCTATGGAACAATTTTCCAATAATGAAGAAAATGAAGTTTTGTTCTCTACATATCATATTTATGTTCAGGTTCATATCTATGTTTAACTTTATAGCATTATTCATTCTGTTTCTCCGAAAAACATGAATTTCGTTAATGCTAGTCTTTTCTGTCTTTTTCTCGAATTTATACAATATGATAATAATTAATCATGACAGTTTACCGTAATTTAATAAAGCTATCTCACTCTTAAAATTATGGAGAAAGATCATTATATTTTTATCATAAACAAGGCAGAGTCTAACTAATAAGCAGTTGATAACATTACTTATCTGAACTGCTCTCTAGCTTGAAATATTCCTATTTCAGTCTGCACCTAGTCCTGAAGTCCTTATATCTTTGCCTCCCAACCTTGAGACTACTTTAGTAGTCTCTCCTCGAGCAATTCCTGAATAAAGGAACTATATTTTTCTTGAGACTTATAGTCTCACTGCCCTTTGGTCCAAACCAAGCATGGCCTTATAGGTTTGTTTGACATTTCAGCATAGCCTGTTCCTTAGTATTTTTCCTTTTTCTTTTTCTATGGATCTTAGATACCTCTATCCTCTTGATATTCTCAATAAATCCTCAATAAATTTGTTTCAAGAACTTAGTTATGAACAGGTAATTGTTTCCCTAACTGTTTATTGAGTAAAATAATATTTATTGTTAACTATTGTCTTCATTCAAAAAGAAGGAATTAACTTCCAAAATAGTATTTTTAAATTAAGAAAATAAATAGTTGTTCAAACTACAGTAATTAAAATATTTACATGGTCTGGGGGATATCACATCTCCCCTCCCAAGATGTAACATCATCTTGATGTTTTCATTAAAAAAAAAAAATCGGAAAGGTTTCCTTCATAACCTGCTCATCTTCCCAGGTGGCCTCTTCCAACTCATAGTGCTGCCATTGCACTTTAACCTGGGTGATAACTCGTTTCCGCAGTGTTACTTCTCTTCGATATAGTATACCTAGAGTTTCGACCAAGAATTCGCCTTCTGATTCGACCTACATAGCAACAAAATGACTTAAGTAATTAATTAGCTTCTTTAATAAATATGTATTTAAAGAGAATTTTTCTTGAATTTTTTACCTGAATGTTTTCCCAATTGATTACGTGTTTAAGATCATAAATGTATTTCTTAAGTAGAGAAACGTGGAATACATTGTGCACGCGAATATGGATAGGTAAGGCAAGTTGGTAAGCCACCAGCCCGATTTGACCTAAGTTTTGAAATGGCTCGCAAAACCGGGGTTGTAGCTTAGCACATCCAATCCATTGCAATGTACTTTTCTTAGCTCGTACTCTAATGTAAACATGGTCTCCTACTTGAAATTCCCTGAAGCTCCGTTTCTGGTCAGCAAAGTTCTTTTGCCAATCTTGAGTGGCCTTTAAGTTGTTTCGTACTCTTTTTACCATTTCCTCGATTTCTTCCAACATATCCGGTCCTAACATATCCAGTCCAATGGCATATCACAGTGAGACACTTTCAGACACAGTCCGAAAGTATCCCACTTATGACAAAGAGATGTATTCCATTGTGCAGGCTTGTCGACAATGGAAGTATTACATTTTGGGGAAGGAAACAGTCATCCACATAGACCACTAGCCTCTGCAGTTGATACAGATGCAAGGGAAGTTGCAGAATCATCGCCATCATAAGTGGTCCACATACGTACAACAGTTTCATTTGAATATCAAATATAAGAAGGGCAACACCAATAATGTTGCAGATTGCCTCAGTCAACCACCGATCATGGCGTTAACCACCATGCTCAACTCTTGTGGGAACGAGACTTTAGATTGGCCACTTCTCTACAAAAGCGACCCAGAATTCAGCCACACATACCATACACTTTTGGAGGGTCAGTATGTTCCAGATTTTCACTTCAAGGATGTCCTGTTATGCCACCTAGGTCACCTTTGTTTTCCTTCAAGGGAGCGTGCCAAGATGATTTGGGAAGCACACTACAGTTGGGCTGCTCAACATTTCGGGGTTGAGAAAACAGTGGCATTGTTGAAGAAGTATTTCTATTGGCTAAATCTTCGATAGGATGTTGGGAAGTACATCAGATCCTGCACTGCCTGCATCATTGCCAAACTAACCATCAAGAAGCAAGGCCTCTATACTCCGCTACCAACCCCAGTCAAACTTAGGAATCCATCTCCATGGATTACATGTCGGGCCTTCCTACTAAGCATGGAAACGACTATGTTTTTTTTGTTGTCGACAGGTTCTCGAAGATGGCAATTATGGCGGCCTGTAAGAAAAATATCATAGCAAAAGCCACTACTAAAATCTTCTTTGAAGGAGTGTGGGTACACTTTGGGATCCCACAGTCTATCATCTCAGATCTGGATAGCAGGTTCCTCAGTACATTTTGGTCCAGTCTCTGGTCGATGCTGGACACCAAACTCACTAAGTCCACAACCTTCCATCCCCAAACTGATGGCCGAACAGAGGTTGTCAACAAGATGATTATACACATTCTGCGCGTGTACAACTCAAAGCATCCATGCACATGGGATGAGAGCCTCCCCTATGTTCAACACAGCTATAACCAAGCTCTCCACAACTCGACTGGCCGCAACCCTTTTCATGTAGGCTTGGGATTCCAGCGATTGCCCCATTGAGGTGGCCATGCCATTTGCAGTTACTCAGGTAGACTCGACTCATGTCCAGTCCGAAACAGATAAGGCAAAAAACTTCATTGACCACATCCAACATATTTGCCAGCAAGTCCACGAGATTATGGAGAAATCAAATGCCAAGTACAAGCAGCGACATGATCAACATCAGGTTCCACACAAGTTTCAGGTGGGCGACAAAGTCTGGTTGCATTTGCAAAAGGAATGCCTTACCGGAGCCTATCGGGAACTTAAACCACTTCGATATGGTCCTTAAACCATTACCAAAACTATGGGATACAATGAATTTGAGCTCAACCTTCCCCCATTCCTTGGACTGCACCCAATGTTCAATGTGGACTGCCTTTGGCCATACTTTCCACCATTACCAGACACATCCGACATTGCAGAACAACTCACACCAATAGAGTTAAATCAAGATTGCATGGAACAAGCTGCAACTGATCGGATCATGGTTTTGCAGATCAAGCACACTTGCCAACAAAAGATCCAACTATATTGAGTTGTCAAAGCAAGCCAACTCCTTCACCAGGGCAAGTGGCTCACTAGGGACCAAATTCAGCAGAAGTTTCCTCATCTCATGGAGGAACTCAACGCTATGGGGACCATTGCTTCCTAAGGGGGGAGGAATGATCCAGGTGGATAGTTTTGGCCACCCACCAATTCCACTTGGACCCCCACCATTATTTCTTTCAGTTTCCTTATTTGTAGCACAATTTACTATTTTTGGCAGTGTTTTGGGTCTTAGACTTCTGGAGCCGTTTTGAGGTCCTAAACGACTTTTTTGGGGAAAACTGTGATCAACATGGGTCCATAGACTTATGTTTCTCATCCCATAGTTGTAGTCCTCGGATAGATCCTTCTAGTGAGGTATTGTGCACATCAAACAGAGATCGTACGCCAAAGTTACGACCCTGGGAAGTTGATGTAGCAATTTACCCAAAACGGGGACCATAGTTTGGCGCTTCACCTCCTAGGGTTAGGGTTTTGGATGTTTAGGGTTTTCCATTGTTTCTCAACAATAAATAGGCCTTCGAGCCTCATTGTAAAACAGTTCAGAGGCATGTAGCCGCCACATCTCTCCTAAGAGATAAGCTACCATCGCCCAAGCTACTTTATTTCCATTTCTGTTTGTAAGCATATTGCAGTATTTTACACTAGTGAAATGAAGTATTATTTCTATTGTATCTATGTATTTATGTTTATCTCTGTAATTTGTTGCGTTCTTGTCTAAATATGGATCAATTGAAGTCTCTTATAGGTTGGTTCTTACAAAGAAACATAAGCAATTGATGTCTTCTATAGGTTGGTGCCTTGAAATAAGTAGAAGGGATTGGTGTCTCATGTAGGTTGGTGCCTACAAATATTGTAATAGTAGGTTGGTTCCTAAAAAGAAAATCAATTAGAATAATTTTTTTTTTCTCCCTGAAGGGTTTCGATGTATACCTTTTACTTCATGTTTTGCTTGGGATATTAATGTTTTATGGTGCTTGAAAGTTTTAAATAATTAAAAATTGTATTATATTGATTCATCTCACCTCCCTTCTTAGTATAATTATGAATTGAACAACAATATGGGACATTTCTATTCTGACGCAAGGGGGTGGTTCTTCCCCATCATCTCCCCCACATCGCATTTTATTAATATCTCCTTAGATTATAATTTTTTCATGACTTTTGTGGGTGGAGGAAGAAATCCGATAGTTTGTGGGGATGAAGAGGGTTTTGCAGTAGTGGGATTTTTCCTCCTTTCTTGGTCGTTTCCTTATAATTAGTGTTCACTTCAATTTCCATATCATTATTAGGTGTTTCTATCCCACTTTCACCTAGTGTTTCTCCTTCAATTTCTCTACGTTCTTCAATATTCCTTGTAAATAAATTTTCGTATCATACAATCACCAAATTATTTGAGAATATTCCTTTGGGATTGAATCCTTGGGTAGGTTCAACTCAATCAAATTTAAAGGCTTTAATATTTTTAAAAAAATTGCAAGATGTGCAAAATTCTTCACTGTAATGTCGACGATAATGAATGGTAGTGTAATAAATTATTTTTCTTTCCTTATCAAACAAAATTGACCAAGAATGATAATGTTTATGAACACATGCAACAAAATATTGTCTAAAATAAGCACATGTAGGAAGAGTGGTCTATCCTCATATCCATAAAGCCTAATATATGCATGATTTTCCTCTTCTAACATGCACTTATTTTCCTTTGAGAAGCTATTAATCGTTTAAACATATCCTTTGGGGCTCACTTTCTATCAACATGTATCTAAATTCTCTGAAAAATTTGATCTTATATAAGGAAGAAATGATATAGAGTCTTGTGTCTCCATAGAACAAGGTACCATAATTTTACCAGTTATACTTCTGGGTTTATATTCCTCATAAGGGTTGTGACTTTGAATAAATTATAGAAAATAATGGCCATCACTAGGTAGGCCATCATGAAAAATCTGTAGGTCTTGTGGAAATTGACCAATTAGAAGGAAATTTCATTGGAAATTACCTCTATTTAGTATAAAATAACATCCTTTTTAAAGGAAAAGTACAATATGTACATATATGACATTGGGACATGGGAAGTCGATTCTCATCACATGGCATAGTTGAAAAACAATGAAAAGTCTTTATAAGGCTCTACTAATAATGAAATATCGATGTAGGAGAGGTTGGTGGAATAGGTGCATATTGAAGAATGAAGTCCAAGATAATATTCATTCTTCCACCCTGAGAATTGAGGAACATGTAAGGTTCGAGCAATTTGAGTTATTTATTTGGATTGAAGAGCCTCAACATCTTTCTAAAAACCTTAGGAGTTAACATAACAAGTTTCTTCTTCTGTAGAGAAAGCTTAATAGTTTTGGTTGTATGATTAAATTGACTAGTATAACAACAAAAAAATTCCTTGAAATCAAATACCTCTGGAACATATGTGACATCGAACAACCCAATATTCAAAATCTTATTGTTGTTTTCTACTCTAGAATCATATTCAAATACCACTGATAAGTGACTAACGAGTGGAAGTTCTTGTCGTATCATGCAAGTGAATTAATTGTATCCCCAAAAACGACATCATTCTTCATTTTCCTTTTCAAATTTCTTATTTGTTTAATTCACTTAGATATATGTGATAGATCCATGAGGTTTTATGTATCTCTTAATGATATAAATCTTAATTTATGGTAGCATTCAGTAATACATTCTTTCATCACATACCACCTTCATTGGACCTCGTACGAATGATAATAAGGAGTTAATAACCCATGATATGTACGTCTTTTGAGTGGTGTATGAACGATAATTCATGTAGTACAATATTAATGTTTTTTCACCTAGGAGATTGGACTTTTTGGAAGGAGTTTTCAATTAGCCTTGAGAGGAACAAATGACTATTTTTTACAACTATGGAGTATAAGTGGAGAGACAGTATTATAGTATACATCTGGTGGAAGCTTTACATGTGCGGAGGAATGAATGTGTGGAAGAATGGGTGGGTGAGTGCTTTTCATAGTTGAAAATTGACTATGTGGAATACTATGCGGGTGAGTAGTGTGCAGAGGGGGATCAAGGGATTTGCAAAAGAATGGGTAGTTTGTAGAGCATGGTGGAATCAAAAGGTTATGCACACTACTTTTGAAGAAAATAATAAGTATAGAACTTGAGGTAATACTAAGAAATACATTATGTTAATGGTGTTACTCTGAAAAGGAAATGTGATATATTTATATATAAATTATTATAGATTTAAATATAAATTGGTTGTGCATCCACAAAGTAGCTCAATTAGTGATCGATGTGATGAGTCTTGTGAAGTGCGCAATTCAGGTAAAATTCCTCTTGAAACCTTGTGGGCTGCGTATGGCGCATAACATAGGTCACCCAAAGTATAAGTAGTAGTGGTCAAATCAACCCCATTTCATGTCGATACGAGCCTGACCTAGTTACAATTCCTAAACACAAACAATATATATAAGTATATATAAAAAATATGTCAATTCAACCCCATTTCATATGGGTACCGCCAAAACTATTGCCATTCCTAAACCACCCAAATATATATAAAACCAATTCGATCTTATTTTAGCACTTAGTTGGTACAAAATATTCCAACTTTATTAATAAATATGCCTTCTTTTATTTATGGTCTTTTAAATATTCATTGTTAAAAAATACATATATATATATATATATATTATTTATTATATAAATTTTATAATGAAAGCTCAGCTTCAAGTTCAAATCTTATCCTATCGCATTCTATGATCAAACACAGTGCCCGCTCACAGTATGGAATTAATCTATAATGAAAGCTCAGCTTCAAGTTCAAATCTTATCCTATCGCATTCTATGATCAAACACAGTGCCCGCTCACAGTATGGAATTAATCTATAATGAAAGCTCAGCTTCAAGTTCAAATCTTATCCTATCGCATTCTATGATCAAACACAGTGCCCACTCAGAGTATGGAATTAATTTATAATGAAAGCTCAGCTTCAAGTTCAAATCTTATCCTATCGCATTCTATGATAAACGCAGTGCCCACTCACAGTATGGGGACATACCTCAATTTCCTATTCAGGGTCAAGATTTGTATTCTATTCCAATATCGCTAAGTTGCCCAGGGCTTATGCCGAATATCACGGAGTTGTGTACATACAGAGAATCCTCTGGCTGTCGACATCGCTTAGAACGAAGCTCTGTAGAGTGGGACCGTCATGAATCGTCTCTTTCGGCGGTAACTGATGTCATGCAAAAGCGCAATTAGGGAGTTTATAGTTCACACGACTTTTAATTTCAGCGAAATATAAATTTAAAATAATGTTGGGGATATTATCATTATCCTAATCTAATCCTTTTAAACATTCAAACTGATGCTATAAAGTTGGGGATACCGCCATTATCCTCTTCTAATCCTTTCAAACATTCAGAATCATCATCGGGAACTACCAATATTTGTTTTTCTTCTAGAAACACTTTTCAAACCCTTAATCAAGAACTGAAGCAGCCTTAAAAATTACACAACTTTACAAAGTATTAATGTTACAACTGCAAGATTAAAATAACCAGGTGTCTCTTTGAAAAAATTAGAGTGCGAACCACATCTGATAAGGCAATCCATTCGAATTTCAAAATTAAGTTTTGTTGTAGCAAATATGTTTGAATTTCAAAGTTTTGTAGTAATAGAAAATCGTACCAGGAAATATTAGAAATTAATGTTTATTTATTGAGGACACTATTTTTGCACTTATTAAAGTATTTCATCCATTCCGAGGTGGGAGTGAAGCGAAACTTCAAATGGGAAGGTACCAGTATCTCCAGATAAGATATTAATAACGTTTTCAAAAAATCATAAGCCGTCAAACATAAGTTCTGCACCTTTCAAACCACGTATGCTGGATGGCCATTTAAAAATTTTGGAAGTATTTAACGGGCTAAATGGCCTCTTCCAACCCTGCCTGTAGGTCAACACTTACATTTGAGCTGAGATTACTCCAAATTCGACCTGTAAACCTCGTGGGGCACTGTAGTCAGTGTTTGTCGCGGTTTCCGTACATGAAGTTTTAAATGTTGGTCTTGACAGGTGTTGAAGCGTTCACTTTGGCATGTGGAATCGAGATACGAATCCAGAATTTAGCGTTGCAGTTTTGAAAAAACAATAACACACTTTGACTTTACTGTCTTTGTCATCTAAGGAAGAAGCTTCGGTATACTGGACCTAGGGCAAATTTGGCGAAATTATCGCAGATTCCATGAATATTTGGAATCTGACCAATAGCAGTGAGGTAATAAATTCCAAAAATGTGCAGGATTCCAACTAATAACACTGACATACATTTCTCTGTAATAGGATAAGGATGACCGTGGAAATTTAATATTGCAATTTCTAAAATACAACCGCGCACATTGAACAAGTACAAAGACATCGTGCTTTACAACGATTAATTTTAATTTTTTATAACTATTCCTACTTATAGCTCTATGCCTGCAAGATGCTGGTTTTCAGTCTAGTGGGAATTCTAAAATCACAATGAAAGGCATTGCCAAAATAAAAAAATATGGTAATTCACGATATGCAAATGCCGAGTAGTTACGACGTTCAATTTTTATATGCATAAAATTTTCTCTCTTGTCGGCATATGCCGAAACGCGTAAAATGCACCCATGTTTAACGACAGTCTGGAGTGTTCAAGACATGCAGAGCATTAATAAACCAACTATACCCAGTCATTCATTTTTCCCATCTCGATTGCGTGAAAATCCAAAAGTCGCAACGATAGTCTTCGCAATTGCTAGTCGACGTCCAAATTGTTTATAGATTTTTCTCTTTCCGCTATATGCCAAACGCACAAAATGCCAACGACGTGCAACGATAGTCATCGCTGTTCACATGGATCGCATTAATATATTAATGATACCCACTGATTCACTCTTATTTTCCAGCCATCTCACCTACTCCTCTGAAATCCGATAGATTTCAGTGTTGCGTTTTAGAAAACAATAGAACAATCTATCACGTGCGTACCGGTACTCGGAAGCTTCGCCATGCTCACGTAGTGCTAACGTCGGTAGGGGATGACCTTTCTATGAGGCCACAGCCCTAAAAATAGAATTTAGGATTTTATCTTATAAAAGTTTGGAAGAACAGTGATGCTTAGTCTGATGGTAAGTCATTTAGGCGAAGCCTGGGAGACCGAAGTTCAAATCTCATTGATTACACTCACTTGCTGTGGTGGAAGCTAAAGGGGTGGATTCCCCAATCCTGTCTTGGCGGCACGTGAGTCTCCTCTTGCTAAAATCATAGGATCTTAGTATACATGACTTGCAGGTGTTTGGATGTACCCTTGGTGTTATGGAGGCAGCTATGAGGATTGATTTTGGGTCTCCCATAAATTAGGACTGGCACTTACCGATTCACCATATAATTAAAAAAAAAAAAAACTTGGAAATTTTTTATAATATGTTTAATTTTAAGATTTTGAGTGTTAAAAAGTTTTTGATGGTTCTGAATCTATTTTCATCTTAAAAACAATTTAAATATTCTAAAATCAAATTAAAAAAAAAAACACAGAAAAATAACTTTCTAATTCAATTACAACGTGTAATTGTTGAATGGATTTTTTTGTAACCCATTTTAAACAATTTTCAACTTCAAAACAAATAATGTTAGGTCTCTATAACACTAGTGATTACTCCATTACTATTGGATTTATATCCCTTATTAATATTGTTGTGCCCCTATTGTCCCCATATTGTTATTACTGTGCCGCATAGAATCCCTCTATTGTTATTTTTGTGCCTTTATATTATTATTGTTTGATCGGCTGGGTTATATTGTGACTCTTTAGACTCCTTTCTATAGAAAGGAGGTTTTGTCATTTGAATCATCAAAGAATCATTATTTGTGTAATGTAAAGGAGGTTGCCCCCTCAAAGAGGCTGAATTCTAAGGCGTTGATCTATCTTTTCTATCTTAAAGAGGCAATGTGCCAAGCACCGGTCTTAGCTACACCGGACTTCACAAAATCCTTTATTGTGGAATGTGATGCTTAAGGAAATGGAATTGGTGA
>APFE031747312.1:17674-75542 GCA_000404065.3 Pinus taeda
TACTATTGTATTTATATCCCTTATTAATATTGTTGTGCCCCTATTGTCCCCATATTGTTATTACTATGCCCCATAGAATCCCTCTATTATTATTTTTGTGTCTTTATATTATTATTGTTAGGTCGGCTGGGTTATATTGTGACTCCTTCGACTCCTATATATAGAAAGGAGGTTTTGTCATTTGAACCATCAAAGAATCATTCATTTGTGTAATGTAAAGGAGGTTGCCCCCTCGAAGACGTTGAATTCTAAGGCGTTGATTTATCTTTTCTATCTTTTTGTGAGCTGGTTTCATAACAAATAATTTTTAATTCAACTCTGGATTACATTATATTATTACCATTAACTCCCTTCCTTTCCTTTTAAACATTTGGGAGAAAAAGTTATTTTGCGTTTTAATCTGGATTTGAAATCCGTCTGCGACCTATATAATGGCGAGCGATAATGAAATATGAATATATGTTCAAGTTTTTGGGAAGTGTGGTGTTGTGTTTTGTTGATCGTCATGTACACAAGGCAGATTTCTTTGACATGGTTATTTTGCTGACAGAAGCACGATAGTTAGATAAATATAAAGTTTTGTGAAACACATGAAATCCTTTTAGATGCAATAATTCTAATTTCAAGATAGTATTATGGGGACTAAAAAAATGGCACTTCCAAGGGCTAGAGGAAAATGGAGTGATGAAGAAATCCAATTACTCTATAAGAACTGGCAGTCTACTAAGATGATCCTAGTTGAAAAAGCTCCTCTACTATCTGAAAAATATCGGCGTTGCTTGGAAAGAGGAAGAGAAGCTATTACAGAATCCTTTTAGATGCAATAATTCTAATTTCAAGATAGTATTTTGGGGATTGAAAAAATGGCACTTCCAAGGGCTAGAGGCAAATGGAGTGATGAAGAAATCCAATTACTCTATAAGAACTGGCAGTTTACTAAGATGATCCTAGCTGAAAAAGCTCCTCTACTATATGAAAAATATCGGCGTTGCTTGGAAAGAGGAAGAGAAGCTATTACAGAAAAATGATAGAGTTGATCGTAAATGAAGCATATGTTAAGAAGCAATCTTTCGCAAACTGGTATTGCTTATATTGGAAAGATGCTCCTCATTTCATGGCGAAGTTTCTCCAACAGTTACAGGTCGTTTTTATATGTGACGGTGAAATTAAGATCAGGAAAAAATTAATATTTCCTACTGTAGGAGTGGCAACTTCAGCGGATGGAATTGTACCACTTCCAACACTTACCAATGATTGGAGTGAAACCGATATCAACACTTTACATAAGGAATGCGAGTCTGCTATGAGTTTATTAGAGAAAAATCCTACTATATTGTCTGAAAAATATAAGAAGTACCTGCAAAAAGGAAGAGATGTTATAATGAAAAACATGATGGAGTTCATTATGGATCCAAAAAACTTTCAGAAGGATCCTAACTCATCTGAGTATCTGCTCGTCTGGCAACGTGCTCCTGAAGCCTTAGCGACGATCCTCTATCATTCAGAGACTGTGTTTATAATGGACAAAGAACTTCAAATCAGAGAAAAAAGAGTCGTGAAAACCAGAAGCAAAACAATAGCAATTCCATCCAGAGCGAGCCTTTTTGCTTTGGTAGAAGCACCAGAGGTGAGACAAAAATGTGGAATATTGAGAACATATGCACAAGTGAAGTCCTTGTCTGCTAATAACAAGTTGCATTCAGACATGCTTCAAGGGAAAAGGATCTTAAATGAAAATTGGATTGTTCTATTGATGTTGAAGCAACATGGGACATAAAAGGCATCTTTGTATGTTCTCATTAGACAATGAAGTGGGGTTTGAAGATATATATATCATGGTCAATGAAATATAAGCAATGTGTCCATTATTGGATATTTCCACATCAAGACTAATCTCCATGATAGGAAAAGTAAGTCCTTGCCCGAGTATAGGCGATGAACAACAATTTGCAATTAAAGGAGATTATGATCCACTATGAGTGGCTTGTAATTCATCCACAATAGAAAGTGTACTACAAAAGTGTGGAAGCTTGGGAAAACAATGAGAGTAATAAATTGACATATTGTACAAAATGTAAGGGTGATTTTTGCATAAGGATTTTTACTTTTGGAATATTTAGAAAGGATTATAATTACCATGGCAATGGGCGGGATTAGTTCCATATCATCCAAGGTAAGGAGTCCCTAAATCTTGGAAAGAGTAGGACAATAAATAGTAGCGTGGAAAATAATATCACACAAAGCAAAAGGAAGGGGTGCCTTACTACATTGATTTGTGTGGCAATAGCTTGAGCTATCTTATTTGTGCCCCCACTCTTCTTAGCCTTGAACCTCTTTCCAAGTGTTATCTTATAGTGATAAAAATTTGGCTATGGTTGAACAAGAATTGAAGTAGTGTGAGGGACTGTAAGAATAGGGCTAACTGGTTTTGGTTGAGAGGGAAAGTTAGGGGATGGAGGATCCAAGTAATAAATTGGAATTCCCAAGGTAATATTAGGTAAGCATAACATTACCATAAATAGTGTACTAACCACTCCTAGAGGGGGTAATAAGAAATCTATCTAGCCAAATGAGTAGTGCCCCAATGCTAAACAACGAAGCTAGAGATCCATACTACCAAATAGATGACTACGAGAAGTAGGCGTTAGGTATTTGTGAGGCTTGGTATTTAGACACCATGAACACATGAAAGTATCCTATTGCATTAAATATAAATTATGGCTTATAATATTCCCTAAGTATTGTAGATTCTTTGTAAATCCTTGGGTTAATTTTTGACAAAGAAGGGATAGCTTGGTTCCTGATCATGGAGGAAATGACATTCTTGGGGTTAACCTGAGTCTTAGGATAATAGTAGGTGAGTTTATCTATGGTGACAATCTTCTCATCGTGAAGGAAGCTCATTGTGTGGTAGACTTATGAAAAAACAACCTTCATGGCAAACATGACGATATGACCTAAGAAGAGGTTATAACCTAAGGGGATAGAAACAACCTCAATATACAATAAGACTTGTCTTTCAACAATATTGATGGGATAATTATGTATAACCTTTATGAATTTTAGGGCCTACTATTATCTTCTCATAAGGTTAGTGCAGATGGAATGAGATTTGCAAATATGATATATTGTTAGGCTTGGATAGAAATATTGCATATAGATACACCTTTGTCAGTAACACGACATTGGATTAACACATCATTAATTGATACTAGTATTTTAAAGGATATGGATGGGGGGAGACATGGAGAGTATACTTTATCGACATAAAAAAAAATCATTTGATTGTCTAAGGGATCTGTAGTTCCCAAAGTAGAGAGTATGGCCTTCCCCTATGAAATACATGTTTGGAGGACTTAAAAATTTCACATGGTTATAAGGGATCATGCCAACTCATCCACTATGCTATAGTTATGGGTGGCTCACACATGGGAATTAAGTGCACCATGAGATGATGGACCCTTGGAAATATTAGGGTAAGCCAAAAATTGATGATTGAGGGATGCACATGATTTAATTTGTAGACTAAAATTAGTCTAAGGATAGAGTAAGTTGAATCTCAGGTGTAGAATCATATTGACATGTTTAACATTGATAGAATATAAAATTAGGATTTGATAAGTGTCATTCCCCAGTTGATTGGAAAACAAGTTCCTTAGCACATCCAAAATTGAAGTTGGTGGTGGAGTAGAAGATGAAGGTGGTCAACTACAACATTTTTCATTCTCCATTATTTCGCATGCATGATACATTTGTGGAAGGAGGGGAAATTGAAAAGTATAATGACCATATATACCGTAACCAGTGCAAGGCTTATTCATTACAATAGCCTTGTTATACTTGGGTTGACTACTTTATATCTAGGTCTTGGTATTCAAGTTGCCCCTATTAATGGTTATTCTATAACTGACCGTAGTTTCCTAGGTTACCCTATTTCTACGCATTTTTTTCCTTTCCCCTCATTTTTTTCTTCAAATTATGGGGATTATTAATGTTATGTTGTGCATGCAATTTCCCTTGTTAGGGTGGTGCATGTTGAGCCATGGGACCCTATAGTGTTGGTGTTGGAGGGGTTGGAATACCTGTATATGGAAAGGGGTAGAAGGGATTAATCGTCACAATTTGATAGGTGGGATTAATATAAGTGTGCCTAGGTGCATTTTGATGTTGATTGGTATATGTACATGAAGTAATAGTTCCCCTTTATAAGGTGATGTGAGAATGATCAAGACAAGAATAAGTGTAGGAGGTACTTGTTCCTCCCCATGGTTAGCCATATCCCATTGGTCCATGTGAACTTTTGTGAGGCTAATGGTATGTGACAAATTCTATCATGCCATTATTGGCATGTGATGCCTCAATTATTGATGTTTTAGTTGAGTGGGAGTGTGGAGCATTAAGGATGATAATATATAGGTAGCTTGAAGGGGTGCATATGATATCATAGTGCATGGCCTTCTGGATGACCTAGTCCTTAGTTTTTTGGAGTTTTGAAGGGACATAGATGGCAATGGGAGGAAGGAATTCCTTTACAAACTTATCCATAAATAAGCAATTCTTAAATTTTACAGCCTTACATAGGCTCCACCTTCTATGGTACTCCTATATGTAATCAATAATATTCATGGTCATAATTTAGTAATAGGTGGTTATAATTTCAAAGCTAGTGTCATGGTGGACTAGTAGCTAAAAGTAATATAGGAAGAAATTCACAATAATTGTGAATGTTTGATGGATTCCATGGGATGGTCGATGTACCACTTTGTAGTAGCACTAATCATGTGCATTGGACTGAGCATAGATATAAATAGTATTTTGTAATGGCCTTGGAGGAAAACCACATGTGGAAGAACCAAATATGGTTGGAGGGATCCTTGTCGTAGGTCCCCTCAGAATTGGGGATATTTGAGGGAAGGAGAGCATCGTAAATGAGTTGGTTCAAATCCAATAGATTTAAATTATCCATAAAGGGTAATAAGGGTTGGGTGACATTTGTTATAAGGTTATTCCTACATTTTATTTCCAACATTGGAGCTTGCATCAATTTTGGAGTAATTCCAACTTTTGTAACCCACATTAGGGATGACATTATAGTTGCATCTTACACCTACCATGTTGGTAAAGTGTTTAGGTTTATCAAAACTAGAGGAGGAGGAACTACCAGAGAACCATGGAGAGTTAAGCCTAAACTTGGGATAGAGGAAGGGATGTTCACTCAGTGAACAAGTGTAATAATTTTTCTGAAAGTAGATAGAGGGTCCAAACCTCTCAATATATGTCATTGGAACCTTGGAATAGTTATAGTTTTGGGACAAACTGAAATAAATATTGAACCTAAAAGGACACAATGATGAACTAGTATTGATCAAGTGAACAAAAACACACAAAAACTAATACTATTCATAGTGGTTTGATGTGAATTAGTCTATATTAAATTAGTATTCATTGTATAAATAAAAAATGACTCTAACCTAGAGGATCAAATATACATCATACAAGCCATAAAATATATTTCACATAACCTTCAACATAATCTAGGTGCCTAGTAATCATTTCGAGTAAGATTGAGTGGCAGTCATGAGAAATAACTATCATTATGGTCAATTAGGTGGTGAAATCCCGATGACAAATAAGAATCTATTTCAGGGGAAATTTATTGCCACAACCACCACTTATACGCTATTTTTACCTAAAATATTAGCCATTATGCTAACTTTAGCCAGTGGGGGCAAAGAGAATATTATCTTCTGGGTGTAACCCATTAACCTAGATTCCCTATCAAGAGTTGGAAGCCTCAAGGCGGACCACTAGATTCTAAGTTTGACCCCCTTCTCAAATTTTTTCTCACGGCAAATTTTTGACCATATGATGGTGAAGGATTTCAAGCTCCCTACAAAGTCAATTGCGTTGTTTTAGTGTAAATCAACCAAGGGTTTTTTTGGTTTCCTATCCCCAACTTCTTAACCATATAATAACTTATTTTTGCTTCCCAAATTAACTTAAGTGTTTTAGTCAAACTAAGGTTGCTTGTATAGAGGCTCAACTTGGGGTCATGAAACAAATGTTGATTAATAAGGAGTGGGTTTTTTTGTACAAGTGGTCTGTTACAAATTAAAATGAAATGTTACTTCAAAATTAAATGAAAATTAACTATTATTCAATAGATGAACAAATACTAACAAAAATCAAAAGAAAGTGAAGTTAAATGCACTATAAAAAGGAAATTTTCCTAGCATATGAGGATTTCAACCAAGAATAAATGGCTGAAAATATATACTAACAAGTTGGACATTGTACGAAGAGAAAAGGAGAACTATTTTATATTGTTTTATAGCTAACGTTTTTGAGACGACTACATAAATTAAACCTAGTTATGGGATGTATTTAGTGAACTAAAAGGTCAGATAATGGGAGTGGGATCCAAGGAAGTGAAGTGGGAGGAAAATGATAAATATTAAATGGAATTTTGTAAGTCCAAAACTCAATGGATGGAGCTTAACAAGTGACCACAAAGTTATGAAAAAATTTCTCTACCATTCTACAACATCAAATTGTTCGACTAGTTCCCAAGATCTAGTTTGGTGGAAAAATACTAAAATCTCCTAGGAGTCCTTCTCTTTATCCTAAAATTTGGTATTAAAAATGATTTATTTTACCAAGGGCCTATTTTTATAGAAAGTTAAACCCTACATTTTAAGGTGACAATTGGATAACCCTAGAAAAACACTATAATTTCTAAAAAATGACCTTTGCAAGTTTCTGAATTGTTCTCTTTTTTAGAAATGCACATATCCCCTCAAATATTTGCATTAGTCCACCATAGGTATCCCCAAGAAAAAGTGCGTTAAAAGGTACATTTTATACTAATGAAAATTAATTCTTAGGTGTTGATTGTTAGCCTCTCAATACATGTGACCTATACACGTAATATAGAAGAGAAAACAAAGGAAAATAATACAAAATAATAGTAAATGGGAGTAAATTACAAGAAGAAAGAGGTATCTTATCCACGGGACACAATTTAAAACTTGAATTTCTTTAGATCCCTCGTGGAGTCACCCATATGTTGGTGTAATCCTCATACAAGGGCTAGCAAAAACTACTTCCTAATTGATTTTCCTATTCTAACATAAAAATGGAATAGAAACTCTAGATTTTTATGATTACTGAATTAAATATGCTACTCATATATCTAAAATCAACAATAACAAAACATAAATAAGTAATATAAAAGATAAATAATAAATTAAAAAACTCCAATATTATATTATCCATGAATTGTTAATTGTGTGACACCTATGACTTGACTAAAAAAATTTGTTTCTTGACCTCCTCCTTGGAAAGGTTTTTAATGGATCCAAAACCTAGAGGAAAAATATTCATCTCTATTAAGTGACTAGAAAAAATGGTTATGGTGAAAACTCAATAGTGGAAGAGCTCAAATGAAAAGGGATATGATAACAATGATGAAATAATCATAGTGAAATGAGGGAGAATAACAAAATGGTTGGTATATTTGATAGAGGAAAAGGCAAAAAAGGTGGCTAATGACCTTTATTATGGATAACTAACTCAAGAATAATAATTCTTTTAGCTAATTAATGAGAATAATTCATAAAATGATTATTTATTGAATTATTTCCATGTCAATGAGTCAAATGGGTGAAAATGAGTTAATGAATTTCACATAAAAGGGTAAAATAATGAAAATAACATAAATTTAATGATTTTTTTGAGTTATTTTCATATAAATGGGTATAATTAATGAAAATGACTTAGGAAAAGTGGTTCCTTGGGATATTTTCAAGAGTAAAAGTATGTTTTAATATTGTAACCCCATACTAACATGGTGTATTTCAATAATCCTATTTATGTTAAGTAGATGATCACTTTTTGTGTGATAGTAATGCCTATCAAGAAATCCTATAAGGGACCTCTAGCCTATAAGTGGGTTATGGACATTGTGCAAATATTTTATGTACAAAAGGTTGATCTTAAGGCCTCTAGGTTGGACCTCAATGCCATTTGGAGGTTTTGTACACCATGTATAAGCATTAACCATCATTAAGGAATGAATATAGGGGACTTAGGCGATATTTAAATATTATTAGGATTAGGCTTCCTAAAGTGTTGCAAGAGCAAGCATCTTAGACCTCTATAAAAGAATTGTGTCCATTGAATGGAAATATGGACAACATAAGTATGGTTTTAATATTTAGAATGTCTCTTAGGGCATAACAATGGCTTAGGAAAAATAAAAAGGGCCTTAGTCCCTAAAAGAGGCTTTCTAGGGCTCAAAGGCCATGGATAAATCTTCAAACCATCACATTGATCATCTCCAAGGAAGAAGCAAAATGTTAAGGATCCATAATATCTTAAAATAAAGAAAATTTTATGAATCTTATTAATCTTTAAAATTCCAACTATATAATGTTTAGTTATATATTTCTAAAAGCATTCAAATTTTTAAGGATTTTATTACAATTTCTAAAAAAGTTTGGTAATTTTAAAGTAAAACAATTTTTATTCTATAGAATTTGGGCTTAATATGTTTTAGAAAAAATAAAAAATAGGAAATCACATTTTGTAAAATAACATAACAAATTAACTCATTTGAAAAATTTATACCCTAAAAATTTCCTTGCTAAGAAATATATATTCTTCTAATATGATATCAATCACATTCAAACAAACAAAATTATCGCTTTATAAAGCTTCAATACTTGTAGGATTGGGGTGAAAAGAGGTGGAATATATGTAATATCATAAGAATGGATATGTTCAATGCTATCGTGGGACAAAGGGGCAAGATTTGTATGAATTTTGCATGGAGTGAATTTCCTATCACAAATGTTCTCATTGTAGGAACATCACTCTATAAAGCTTAAATATTTGTAGGAATGGGGTGAAAAGAAGAGGAATATCTGTAATATCATAAGAATGGATATAATGATTAAGATCTTCCGGAAAATCAAATGAAGGATTATTGAATCTAGGTTCATCATGAAGACCACGCTAAGGAGCAAGATCAACAGATTCCTAAAATATATCTCTGAGATGCAAAGGTTAGTATCCAACGTTCAAAAGAATAATTATTGATAAGGAGAGTTTAAGGGATAAAAATTGATTTAGTCAAAATTTATATTTGACTTTTGGAAATTAATTAATTATTATTATTGTTGTTGTTGTTGTTGTTTTTTTCAATAAAAATATATAATAATATCTTAATATTAATAATAAGACTCTTAAAAGGGAACGATGGATGGAAGTTATGTAGTTGTGGGGTTCTTCTATCTCTTTGTTTCTTAACCTGGTGCCCATTTTGTGTTTTGGATAATACTCATTAATAAATGTATTGTAATAACACTATTATAAAATAATAACAAGTCTTTGATTAATTCATATCACATTTAAGTAAAGAATGATATTATATATATATATATATATATATTATATATAATAATATATATTATAAGTAATAATATCTTAATTTCTTCAGATTAATTTTTAATTTCAATTTAAAATTAATATAGTTTATTTCTAAAACTTATTTTATCACATTTAAGAAATAGTGATATATTATTAATTAATAATAATATAAATAATTTCCAAAAAATCAAATATAATTTTTTACTAAATTAATTTTTGTCTCTTAAACTCTCCTTATTATTAATTATTTTATTAATTAATATATGATTGCATAATCCACAATCGCAAATTTATTAATGGGTCCATCTTAATATCCCATCTCAGGCTTGGGTGTTTTAATTCTTAAATATATCCTTCGTATCATCCTATCTCAGGTTTGCCATTGACAGTTTTAATTTGTTGTTAAATCCATTCTTAAATTATATATATGCTTGGTGTTACTATTAAATGTGAATAACCTGTATTAGTTTTGCTATGTGTTCCTCATTTAGATTTAGTGAGAGCTTTGGAAGTAGTGGATCCAGTGGTGAATAATCTGTATTAATAACGCTAAAAACATTGAAATGCCATGATTTCCCCTAACACTATAATGCCTGGAGACTGCTAACTGTAAATAAAAATCACTAATCATCAGAATTCCACCGGTGTTGGATCCTTTCTAGTGAATCCCTACAAAGTTCAATGGGAGATACATGGAATATGAGTCTCAATTCTGGCTAAATACCCTATCACCTGATTCATGTCAAGCTTCGCCTGCAATGGGAGATACATGGAATATGAGTCTCAATTCTGGCTAAATACCCTATCACCTGATTCATGTCAAGCTTCGCCTGTTATATGTTCTGACAGAGCAAGGCTCGCTCTCCCTCTGTCTTCTGGTGCAGTCACAAGTGAGATGGGAAATAAATGAGTGAGCCGGTATCATTGGTTTAGTCACAAATGAGATTTGAAATAAATGAGTGAGCGGGTATCATTGGTTTAGTATTTGCATGTGAAAACCATTGTGGCCAACTCTTGGGCATCTCGGTCAGATGTGGGGCAAATACAAAAATAAAGGAAACCCAAAATCAAGCGTTTTAAGGTACATGTCTCGTTTGAAGGATTTTGTCCCATTTTAATCGACGTAGACCATTATTGAAGTTATAAATTTAAAAATATTATAAATGGAGAGCAAAACTGACCTATTAAATCACGACCTTAAAAACAAAACTCCAATTTTATAAGTTTAACCTACTCTCGTTCCCTGTTGGCTGAGTATCTCTAAGCTTCTTAAATGCATGTGAAAGTCGAACACTAAAATCCAGGCATCTCAAGACCAAATTTTGGTATCTCGCGGCAGCCGACACGGGAAGTAAATCCGTTAGTCATTGCGTAATTTTCTTTTCAATTGAATTAAATGAGTGGTCTTTAATGTTATTTTTTGGGAAGTTTTTAGGGTGAGTTTTTCTGTGTAAATTTTTTAAAATTTCACATGATTTTATTGAAATCACAAATTTGACGGGTAACCCTGTGCAATCGAAGTGTCCTAGTGTTTTCCAGGATGATGAATCCATATATGCAATCAAAAAGCTAGTTTAAATAACACAAATCAAGATTTCACCTCAAATTTTTTTGCCAGATTCAGGCACTGTAAAGTAAAAAAAGTCGCACTAAAGACAACTCCATTAAATAAGCACCATAAAACAGAGATGGGAATAGCTTACTCTCCGAGGTTAGGTCATTTTTCATATATATATAGTTGAAAGGGAAATAAAAAATAGATGTTGTAATGTTATATTATGCAATGTCAGGTATGTTTAGCGAACTAATTATTATTATTATTATTATTTTGGTCAAGTAAGAGTGGAGCCTTCAATTAACTCAAAAAAAAGAGATTACATATGGTACAAGTCTTTACAAGTTTAAATACCAACAAAAGACAAACCCGTTGATGACTAACAAACAACAGGGTCAACAAAACCCAAATCATCTGACGGTCCTCAATCATATCACATCAGAAACTTGCGCGACACCCGCTTCACGGAGCCTATATAGATTATAAACCACTGGTCAATAAAACATCAGGTCCGCTCTTAAACTTAACCTCTGATCATTTTAAATCCCAATATCCATTTGATCAAAACCCAAATGATCCGATGGTCCTCAACGATATCGCAACGAAAACTTGCCCGACACTTACCCGCTTCACGGAACCGATATAGATTATAAACCATTGGTCTATAAAACTTCGGGTCTACTCTTAGACTTAACCTCTGACCATTTTAAAACCCGACATCCATTAGATAACGAAGGCCATCAAAACTAATGGCCTATGATCCTTGAACTAGCACGTTGTTTACCAAACACGGTTAGGATTTGCTGCGACACTTCAACCAGGCTCAAGGACTTCCGCTCTCTCCTACTTCCACTAGTCTTCCTCCTGCTCATTATTCATGGTTTGGAAGTACGCCATATCTTTGGTTGCCTGTTTTTTGACAATCATCACGTAGTTTACCAGAGGGTATACAATCCCAGTGCTATCGAATATAGCTTTCCTTACATAGCACTCCTTCATTCGCCAGACAATCAGCTAACATATTGGATTTTCTTCGCACATGAACGAAGCTGACGGTTCTCAGGGTTTGCAAGTCGGAATGAATACGCTAAAAGACCTGCGAGAGCCTCCAATATTTCGGCACTTTTCCAGGTGTCATTCCATTACACATTTTCTTGGCTGTATTAATGACCAATTCAGGTTCAGCTTCAATAATGACATTGTGTAAATTTGCCTCCATCAGGATTTGCAAGCACTGCTCTAAAGCCATGAGCTCCGCCATGTTATTAGTGACAGTCCCCAAATGACTGTGAAATATATCCTTTATGCGCCCCTGCTCATCTCTTATAACAATGCCAAATCTAGCCATCCCTGGGTTGCCCTTAGAGGCCCCATCTATATTGATTTTCAAAAAACCATGAGGAGGAGGCTGCTAGATATCTTTATCAGCAGTTGTTTTGCTCACACCCTTGACATTACCTTAGGGAACCAAAGAATGGAGACCCAACTGCAGCAGTTGTTTTGCTCACACCCTTGACATTGCCTTGGGGAACCAAAGAATGGAGACCCAACTGCAGCAGTATGCAAGCATCCTGGGGCGAAGGAGGGTCCTCAGAAATTTTCCACATAAGGGATCCTACTGTATCTTTGAGTTGTCGTAAAATTTGGACAATGATGTTCTGGGTCGAACCTATTTTGTTCTTGAAAATCCTACCATTGCATTCTTTCCAGACATCCCAGATAATAAAGCTTGGAACCAGATTCAAAGCTTTGTTAATGATTTCATTACCTAAGAAGTCTTTCCTCCAATTCTTCAAAGTGTTCGTGATGCTGAGTCTGTCCTTGTCAGTTTGCTTGAAGACTGAGGCCACCCAATCCCACAAGGTAGAGGTGAAGGGGAAGAAGTTTAGTAAATGTTCCATCTTCTCCTCCTGCAAGCCACATAGATGGCATTTGGATGGGCCAACAAAGCCCCTTTTTAGAATATTCTCCCATGTGAGAATTTTCTTTTGGTGAACCAACCACATAAACAACTTGATTTTCATCCATTGCGAGTTATGCCAAAGGTCATTCCAAACCTGATCAGGGTTTGTAGAATCAAAACCTAGGGCAATGCATTTAGCTTCTTTAAGGTTAAAGGTGCCTTCGGTGTTTCGACCGCATCTCAGTTGGTTAGATGAAGATGACACCAAAATCTTCCTCTACTCCAAGTCACGAGCAAGAGAATCTGCCTGGGCCTTCAAAGGACTCTCTTCACTATAACCAAGATCCTTCCACATTCTCCATTTACCATTATCCCTTACCTGATCCCGTAAGTCACTTACCATAAGTAAACCTTTGTTGTCAGTGTCATTTTTGAGAGCTGTTATTTCTTCCCTAAACAAATTTGGTTCCTGCTGCTAGTTATCCTCCCAAAACTATGCAAGGTTCCCATCTCGGATCTCCTAGAAACTATGTTGCTGGAAAATGGCTCTATTCTCCCAAGCAAAAATGTGGGAGCCCTTGATGAGCCCTGACATTCGGATATGATCCCTCTCCTACCAATTATTTCATATTTTTGCTTCCAAAGCTTGGCCCAAGGGGTGGCTGATTCCTTGAGCCACCTCCACCAAAGTTTGGTTCCCGAAACTCTGCTGAGGATTTCAGGGTCATGAAGCCCCAAACCACCATGGGCCTTAGGTCTGTAGAGCTTGTCCCAAGCTACCAAATCCCATTTCCTTTTCTCTTCCCCTTTGCCCTAAAGAAAATCTCGTCGAATACTCCTGATTTGTTACATAACTCCTTTAGGAGCAGGAAGAGCTGAAAACATGAAAATGGGTATAGCTTGTAGGACAACCTTTGTAAGCACAAGATGCCCCACCAAATTCAAAGACCTGTAAGTCCATTTCCTGAATTTTCCCTAAAGTTTATTAGTTACCGACTCCCACACTCCCCTGCTCAGAGGTTTGTCAGTAAGAGGCATTCCAAGGTACTTGTAAGTTAACCGATCCCTTCGAAACCCAAGAATTCTGGTGAGGTTCATCTTAATAGCAATGTCAGTGTTAAAAAAGAACACCTTTGATTTTTCAAGGCTTACCTATGTACCAGCAACCAATGCAAAGGCGTTCAGGATTTCTTTGAAAGCTCTAGCTTCCTCGACCGTAGGAATGCCCTGCAACATTATGTCATAAACAAATTGTTGATGAGTGGAAGCAGCACCATCAGGGGTGAGTTTCAGACCCTAGATTCTTCATTCAGATTTTTCCATTTTGATCGCTCTGCCTAGCCCTTCCATCATGAGAACGAAGAGGAAGGGGAGAGCGTATCCCCTTGTCTAAGATCCCTAAAAGGCGTAAAGGTTCTAGAGGGAGAGCCGTTAAGTATAATGGAGAAGTTGGTCGTGGATACAAGGGCCATAACCCATCTTATCCAGTTATGGTTGAAGCCATAAGCTCTTAGCACTACCTTGATGTAAGACTAGCTTAGCTTATCATAAGCTTTCACTAGGTCAAGCTGCATGATCATATCAGCTTACTTATTGCTCTTAAGAGAGTGTACCACCTCGTGAGCTTATATGATGTTGTGGAGAATCTGTCTTCCTTCCACAAATCCAGTTTTCTCCTCTGAGATGAGAGCAGGAAGAAGAGGCTTGATTCTGTGAGTGATCACTTTGTAAATAATTTTGTACACCACATTACATAAGGCTATGGGTCTGAATCTATTTGGTGTCATAGCTTTTTCCTACTTTGGAATCAAAGCTATGAAAGAGGCATTAAGAGCTTCCAAAACAATTTTGGATCTTCTAGAGTCTTCCACAACATCAAGGATATCTTGTTTGACTATTTTCCAGCAAGCTTTGAAGAAGTCCACATTGAAACCATCAGGGCCAGGAGCTTTCCCATTTTTGCATCTCATTGGTAACTTCACTAACCTCCTCTTCAGACACTGGCCTATTAAGATTTTGGTTGTCTTCCCTGGTTATAATCTTAGTAATGAACTTGGTGAATTTGTTAATGAATCAAGATCTGTCGACGAGAGGCTCCTCTGCTATGCTAAGGAAGTGTTGAACTAGGACAGATTCCATTTCTTTGTGGGAGACGAGCTCTTTCCCTTGAGAATATTTATGTTTTGAAATTTTGTTATGAGATCTGTGATCCAAGGTTGATCTATGAAAAAACTTTGTGTTTCTTTCTCCGTCTCTGATCCACTGCACCCTCGATTTCTGTCCCTAGAAAATCTCCTCTTGCATGCACCGATCGTCCCATTCGTTCTAAAGAGAGTCACCTTGGCTTTTCCGTTCCTTTTTAAAACCTTCTGAGATGATGATCTGATTAATCTCCTGGAGTTTCTTCTCAACTTCTATTTTGGCTTTAAAAATATTGCCAAACTCTTTTTTGTTCCAATCTTTAAGCTTAGATTTGATGTTTTAAGCCTCTGCTGCAACATGAACATTTTAGTGCCTTGAATGGGCATATCTTCCTCCCACCATTTGTCAATATTGCTGGTGAAGTCAGGGTGAAAGAGCTAGACATTTTCAAACCTAAAAGGTCTGCTCCTTGATGTACCCATGAAAGTAGCTTCAAGTTGGACAAGCCAATAGTCCAAGCCTCTGAAGGGAAGGATTAAAGCTGACATATCAAGGCCTATAAGAAGGAGGTCCTCTGAGATTATGAATCTATCTAGTTTAGAGGCGACTTGAGAAGCCCCTCCCCTCTTATTATTCCAAGTAAAAGTGCCATTTATTGTTTCGGTGTCCACTAGCCCCGTGTTATTCATGAAGTTCTAGAAGGAAATGGAGTCTCTGCGTAGTTTTCTGGTATCTCCTCTTTTCTCTACAAGAGATCTGATCATATTGAAATCCCTAGCCAGAATCCAAGGCATATCAGGATATCTCTCTCTCAGCTTCTCAAGGAAGGTGATAAGCTTAAGTTTGTCTTCTAGTTTTTGAGGACCATAGATATTAGTGATCATGTAGATCTCCTTGTCACCCAAAGTTTGAATCACTAGTGATAGATAGTTCCTAGAAGCTTCAGCATCCAGGATTCCAAGTTTTGGAGGATCCCATAGAGTAAGAATCCCACCTGCCGAGTTATCTGCTTTAATCTCTAGATACTCATACTTGATTAACCATTTGTTGTGTATCTCTCTGATCTTGTCCATTGAACATTTTGTTTCCTGAAGAAAAACCATATCTGATTTTTCTTCTTTCATTCTACTACTAAGAGTTCTTTGTTTCCTTTTACTTCCTAGACCCCTAATGTTCAAGGTTGTAAGCTTCATTAAGAAAGATTTGTAAAGGAGTAACTAATAAGATCCCTCATCTTACCTGAGTTAATCATAAGTTTCCCACATTCGATTAGCAGCTCATTCAATTTTTTTCTTCCTCTTTTCCTACCGGGGTTCTTGGAAGAATGCATCGGTGTATCCTCCATCGTTTTCACTCCCATATTATCCTGGCTATCATGGTTTCTTTTGACTCCAGAACACTTCGTTTGTGATCTCCAGAGGAAGAGCTATTGAACCCTGTCAAACTCCTCTTTTAGCAGAGAGTCTACCCCTTTGGTGATTCCTTGCTCTAGAAACTTTTCTAGATCTAAATTCTCCCTCTCTAGAATCTCCTGCAGTTCATGGTCTTCCATTCCAGCCTCACTTGGGGTCATCTCGTGGTCCCTACTGAGCTCCATAATGCTCGGCATATCATCCTTTTTTTGTTGTTTTATGGTATATCCTCCATATTAATTAATTTCCAAAAGTCAAATATAACTTTTGACTAAATTAATTTTTATCTCTTAAACTCTCCTTATTATTAATTATTTTTTTGAACGTTGGACCGTTGCATTTCTGAGATATATTTTAGGAACCTGTTGATCTTGCTCATCAACCTAGTCCTGATGATGAACCTAGATTGAGGTTCGAAACCCGTTGACCAATATTCCTTCATGTGATTTTCCGTAAGATCTTAATCATTATACCATGAATCACAGAAGCATCCAATCTGAGATTTTAGCCCTATACAGAAGGGAAGTTGAAAAGAATGGATATGTTCAATGCTATCGTCGGCATTAGACAAAGCGGCAAGAGTTGTATGAATTTTGTATGGTGTGAATTTCTTATCACAAATGTTCTCATTGTAGGAACATCACTCTATAAAGCTTCAATATTTGTAGGAATGGGGTGAAAAGAGGAGGAATATATGTAATATCATAGACAAAGGGGCAAGAGTTGTATGAATTTTGTATGGTGTAAATTTCCTATCACAAATGTTCTCATTGTAGGAACATGCATGGGCTAATACACATGCATCCTTGAAATTAAAAAATTTCCAAGTAAGATTGACAATTCTATATTGTGTATTTGGTAATTTAGTTTCTTTAGATTTAGATTAAATATGACAATCTCACCGATTTAGATTGTAAAAACAACAAATATCTTTTTTCCCAATACCTCTTATATATATGTAAAATTCATTTTTGCCTTGACATATATTTCAAAATACATATCAAATAAGAGTTACACTCTATATAAAAAAATAATTATGTGAAAGCTCTCAAAACATGCAGTAATGCTTGAACTTATTAGCTAAATTAATTTTATTATCATATTTAAAAACATTGAAATTTAATATTTAAAATAAATTTACTATAATATTTAAAAATTTTTACTAAAATTAAAATTAATTCTTTACTATTTTATAAAATAAAATATCATTTAAACATTCAACACTTTCATTGAAATTAACATAAAAATTGTCATTAGTTAAAAAACTTAATTCATAATTCTATAGAATTTAAATAAAATTATACACATTATAATTAAATTTAAAATTATTTATAAAATACCTTAAATCATGACTCTAAAGGAATATACTGTTATTTAAATGAATATATTATTGTTTTTCATATTTGTATTGAAACCATTGCATTATGAAAAATTAACACTAACTAACTTCAAATCATATTATTAGCATATTGTTAGCAAAAAGAAATTGTCATTTTTTAAAATCTTTTATTTTATATATTTTCATATAAATCAATGATTTTTTCCCTTTCAAAATAAAATTATTATAAAATAAATATAAATAAAGAAGGCCATTTTAAAATAAACGATAAAACATAAATTTTATTTTTCCTTAGAATATATTTTAGGATAAAATAAACATGTAACCACGATGACTAAACACATCCACCAACGAGTACTTGGCTTTCAAGAAACCTAAACTAAACAAGGAGTTAAAACACAGTAATTATGATATGCTGAAGACTTCATCCTTCTTCGCTTAAGACTAACCTTTTGAAAACATGGAAAACTGTTGCCAATTAGACTGCAGCTACACTGCCAATTAGACTGCGGCTACACGGCGAAATATAAGGGATTTCCAAATTCATCCTCGATTACAGCCGGCCCTTCCTCATCCCGTCCAAGCAGCCCAGAAATGGGCGGCCCATCCTCATCCACCTCGAACAACTCGCTTACAGACGGCCCAGACGCCTGAAACAGGTCGCTTAGATCCGGCCTATCGTCATCTGGCTCAGGTGCCACTGCAAGTTCTTCAGTCATGAGTTCCTGACAAACTCCTAAAATCCTCCAATTCAGTTGCGCTGGTAGGGAACTCCTCCACCGCCTGCTCCGGGGTGACTGGATATTTGTCGTCAAGGGATGATCCCTCTTTCAAATTCATCAAAACAATACTCACAATTTTCTCCACAAATTCCCAATGGTCGCTGAAAAAACAAACGGGTTCATTAAAATATAGCCGTTCGAATATTTCCTTTATTGATTTCAAGAATATTTCAGATTGAGTATATCAAAAAAAAAATCCAACAAGGATTGATTAAGTAGGAGAAAGCGAGAGATGAGTAATGCATTTACCTTTCCTTCATTTTGAATGGGAGGCCTTGAAGATATGAGGCTCTTGCCAGGGCATCCTCCCATCTTTTCGTCTTTTCGAGGGGTTCTCTCCCTCTGTGTTTTTCAAAGGCCTTCTGATAACAACCTTTCTCAATGCGACGGAGAGCCGCAGGATCAACGTCACAGAAGACAGGAATAAGCTTCCGTCTGGATTTGATAATGAGATCCAATTCATCCAAGCACCATTTCGATTCTGCATACCGCTCCGAAAATATCGCAATGTGAACAGAGGAACTTTGAATCGCTGTTTCAATTGCATATGAGAAATCAACTCCACAGGGAATCTCCTTTACATCGAGGAAGACGCGCAGATTGGGATCTTTAGTTTTGAGTTGATGATAAATGAAGCTGACCAGGCTATTCTTCACGTCCGTTCCCCTGTGATTTATGAAAACGTCGTATTGCAGCCTAGGATTTTGCTTCATCATACCTACCTTGAAAAAAGGGGAAAAAATGGTTAGTTTTCAGTGTGAGAGAGATGGAAAGAAGCATGGCGAAAAAATGAGCAAAGAAGCTAGGACCACCGCTAATTGGAAGTGAGGTCTTACTGGGACTCGTGTAGCTGTATGTTAAGCTGCTGCCTATAGTCATATTATTTTTAATTTAATGTCAGTCTACGAGGGTAAGGTATGGGAGTAATAGTAAACATGGAAAATAATAAATTTGGAGTATGTTAGGTTGGACATCCTTATAGGCATTGGAGACCCACGACATTGACTTTGGAGAGGGTCCCTGCTTCAACGAAGCTGCAACCTGAATAAGTTCATGCTATTTCTCAAGAATTGGGTAAATAGGAGAAAGATACTCTTGAATTATCCTATATTACCTATTTAATGTTGAATATTTAATTTAAAAGTATATGATTGTGGGTATTATTCAATAATTATGATTCGATGATTCGGATAGTTTAACGAGGTTTAGGAGTTTGGAAATTCCGGTCATATTTGGAGAAAATTCGGTAAGGATTTTTGTAAATCTAAGTTATAGTTATTAAATTTCAAAATTTTAGGTGTTTTAGAAGTTTTTGATGGTGTTGAATCCATTTCTACCATAAAAAATACGATTCAAACCGTTTCTCTACAAGATTTTTTGAAATTTTTTGCATGACAACTTTTAACTGTCCGACAATTCCTCTGCCTCTTTAGACAACTCCATTATGATTATGATTATGATTATGGGTATTATTCAATCAATTTTTTTTCCTTCCTCAAAGCTTGAGCTGGTATGTATAATAATATTTATTTTTAAGTTGGTTTTGTTTTTTTTAAAGGCAGATTGTATATGGAATTTCAAAAAAATACATAGATGGCTTCAACTTTCTCACAGAGAAATTAGCTATGTTGACCATCTATTAGAGTCATCTTAACCAAAAATTAAAATATCTTAACCAAAAATTAAAAGTTTTAGTCAAATCTAATAATGCTAAAAACATTAAAATGTCATACTGTCCCCTAACACTAACTTGAAAATGCCGAGAAACTGCTAACTGTAAATAAAAAGCACTAATCATCAGACAATTCTACTGAGGCTGGATCCTTTCCCGTGGATCCCTACTAGGTTCAACGAGAGATACATGGAATATGAGTAATAGGAGATACATGGAATATGAGTTTCAATTCTGGCTAAATGACCTATCACCTGCTTCATGTCAAGCTTCACCTGTTTTATGTTCTGACAGAGCAAGGCTAGCTCTCCCTCTGTCTACGAGGGGTCTTCTGGTGCAGTCACAAATGAGATGGGAAATAAATGAGTGGGCGGGTATCATTGGTTTAGTATTTGCATGTGAAAATCATCGTGGCCAACTCTTGGGCATCTCGGTCAGATGTGGGGCAAATACAAAAATAAAGGAAACCCAAAATCAAGCGTTTTAAGGTACATGTCTCGTTTGAAGGATTTTGCCCCCTTTTAATCGACGTACACCATTATTGAAGTTATAAATTTCAAAAAATTATAAGTGGAGAGCAAAACTGACTTATTAAATCACGACGTTAAAAAATAAAACTCCAATCTTATAAGTTTAAACTACTCCCGTTCCCTGTTTAGTGAGTATCTCGAAGCTTCTTAAATGCATGTGAAAGTCCAACACTAAAATCTAGGCTTCTCAAGACCAAATTTTGGTATCTCGCGGCAGCCGACACCGGAAGTAAATCCGTATCCGTGAGTCATTGGGTAATTTTCGAATTAAATAAGGAGTTGTTTTTAATGTTATTTTTTGGAAATTTTTAATGTGGTTTTTCTGGTGTAATTTTTCTAAAATTTCACATAAATTTATTGAAATCACAAGATTGATTAGTAATCTTGTGCAATCTAAGTGTCCTAAGAGTTTCTATGGTGTTGAATCTATATATACAATAACACAAATCAAGATTTCATCTCAATTTTTTCTGCGAGATTCTGACACCATAAAGTAAAAAAATCACACTAAAAACACCTCCATTAAATAAGCGTCATAAAACAGAAATGGAATAGCTTACTGTTATAGGTTTAGGCCATTTTATATATAGCTGAAAGGCAAATAGAAAATGAATATTATAATGTTATATTATGTTAAGTATGTTTAGCAAACTAATTAAAATTATTAAATATTAATATTTTAATAATTAAAAATAATAAATTAATAAATAAAATTAGAGATAGTTGAAATTAAAAATTCATTCCATATTATATAATGTAATATTATATCTGGCTAATACGCCCATACATATTATACTGTTTTATGTGTTTATATGGACAAATACGTGATCAAATTTTATATATTGGTTTTAGATTTACCGCCAGATGTGCTGTGACCCACAGACTCGCACCGATATCTCCCACCACCGCCATGCTCTGAGACTCCAGTGATGATTGGCTGAACCAAACCAGCTGAAATCTCCGTTTTACCGCCAGATGTGCTGTGACCCACAGATGCAACTCGATGAATACCATACTGTGAGAGTCCAAAAATGTCATTTTTGGCGCAGGTCGGATCCACGTAAACCTTACACGCGACATCCTCGCACCGATATCTCCAACCACCGCAAGCGATGTAACCATCGCAGGCGCTGCAAGTGTATGCTTTCCCCTTTACAATTTTGAGTTTGTGATTTGCGTGCCCATCGTATTCGAGTACTTTAGGAAGCGCAATACACAAGGGATGGAGCATTGTGTTATGCCATTCAGTTTCGAACACAAAACCTTTCATCACCTCGCAGCAGACACTGCAGTGATGCCTCAAAAGCGTCTTGGAACGAAACTTGATGATCACGTCGCTGCGAAACGGGTGTTGGATGGCGTCAGGGAGGGCGGCGCACAAGTCGTGCAGAGTGAAATTCTTACACTCAGAACTAGAAGAAATCTTACACTTGTAACCCCTGTTGGCTCCGTATTCTTTGCAGCCGCTGCATGTGTAGGGCGGAAGATCCTTAAACAGCAAGAGCTCATGGTCATGGCGGGTAGCGTTAAACAATACTTCCTCCCCTCCCTCTCCCTGCTTTTCATCATCTCTGGCGGTTGGATTTGAATTTGGCTCTGCCATGAAGGAGGCGCAGTCTTAATTAATGACAGACCTATTTTCTCTCTCACTAAATGCGAAGGTCGACGATATTGGGATCACTGGGCCAGAATTATGGCTGCATCGCTTATTTATATAAATTGGGGGAAGAGCAGGTTTCAACGCTCGTGCTATATCGCTAATAAACAGAGGTATTGGTAGGTGGGTGGCCTCTAACCTAAGTCTCCCGTCAACGAGACAATACGAATTACGAGGAACTAAACACGAATCGAATCACGAAGAACCAAACACGAATCTTCTTCAATATTGGGGGTTGATTCTCCAACGCGTGTTTGACTTGACCAGTCCGTGATGCAAGTTGGATATTTAAAAGACCAAGTTACGAATAGACATTGCAGTTAATTGATAATGATTAGTATATGAATAGATAACTGTTGTTAACTATTATATATGAATGTATGATGCTTTTAAATAATTATGGAGGTTAATTTTTGGAGATAGTAATTAATGAATTGTCATTATTCATTATGAGGGCGTTCTTTCTATGGTATTTGATGGGCAAACACTGTTTACTGTATTACTGTAACTAATCAGGGAACTTTAATTTCGTCTCTTGACACTATTTAAATTTGACAAGTGGTTAATTTTCATTGCTCCTTTATGTTTGGACTTCATATGTGTGGCTATTTGAAGGTTATGCTAATGCTCATAGGGCTCCTCATTTATGGAGGGAGAGGAATTGTCCGAACAACCAAAAGTGGCTAGAATCTGGGCAAAAAAAAGTTCGAAAAATCTTGTAGAGGCAGTGTTTCAATCATGTTTTTGATGGTGAAAATAGATTCAACACCATCAAAAACTTCTAAGGCACCTAAAATTATGAATTTTTACATCTTTTATTTTGATTTACAAAAATCCTTACAAGATTTTTTCAAAATATGATTGGCATTTCCATAACTTTCAAAGCAAAAAGCATAATCTTTAGACTACTGCCTTCACAATATGCGATGGGAAATTTCGTAAAGGCACTTTGAGATTCGTTCCCTTCTTCTCGCCCAATGCACATGCTAAATCCTGAGCCACTCGCATCTGCACACTAGCAGCAGTAACAGTCATTCGTCCTGTGAGGCGTTACGGCCAACACCACCACAGCTTCTGTCTTCATCATCGTCATCTGCTACATTGTCTAAAATAAATCTCTTGAGATGTGATTTTTTCAGGGCCTGTCGTGTTGGAAAGGATGTCAAAGGACTCTTTGTACTGCTTCACAGTGTCATCTCCAAGTGCAACAGATGAAACTGCTCTAGGGAGAATACCCCTTTGTCTTTGGTAAGAGCTATGGCCAAATATACAGGAGCATATTGGGCGTGACCAGATTATGTATCGATCCCTATGCTAGCTCCTCATTTGTTTCGTGTGTAAATTTATCGGGATTCTGCTAAAGGAAGTGTTGATTTCATTCTTCAAAATGAAATTGCAGATCAATTGGATGGAAGACCCAAGTTTCGATTCCCTTGTCCATGTACATTGGTCTGAAGAAAAGGATGAAATGATGTGCCTTTCCTCCATGGAAAGGATTCTATACAGGCTTCGAAACCTAAAAGCAGTGGTTAAAAGATGGGAGCAGAAGAAGAAGGTGAGCCTGAAAAAAGAGTTGACAGAAAAAGAAAAGGCCCTTAAGCCAGTACATAAGCTTATGGCCACACACTCCCTATCTGTTGCAGTAAGGGAACAAATCCATGCTCTCGAAATGAAAAAGAAGAAGATACTCCAAGTTAAGGAGATCACATGGCGTTTAAAGAGTAGAGCTACTTGGATCCGGGAAGGGGACAAAACCACAAAGTTTTTCCAACGATATGCCAATCATAGAAGGAAATTGAACAACATATGGGAGATGGCCAATGTCGATGGAAACTGTTACAACAAACAATCAGAAATCTCTGCCCTTGTGGCCACACATTTTGAACAAGCCCACACAAGAATGGATTTGGAGGGTGCGGAATTGTAGGTCTGGGCGGTAAGTAATACCCATCAATGTTTGGTGAGGAGGAGAATATGGAGCTCTATAAGCCTGTCACAGTGGAGGAAATGACCCAGATCATAAAATCGATGAAGGGAGACAAAAGATCGGGCCCAAACGGCTGGATAGTTGAGTTCTTTTTCCACTTTCTTGACATCTTTGAGGAGGACCTTCTAAAAATGGTAGAAGAAACTAGAATTACAGGAGCTATACATCCTCATATAAATTCTACCTACATTACGCTTATAATGAAGAAGACAAGGGTAGCCACTTTCGTTGAATATCATCCAATTTCTATTTGCAATCTTATTTATAAGATTATATCCAAGATAATCGCCACCAGGATTAAGGCTTCGTTATCAAAATTCATTTCCCCAAAACAATATGGTTTTCTAAATAACAAACAAATACATGATGTCGTGGCAGTTTCTCAAGAATGCATGCACACTATCAAGACAAAAAAGATGAATGCAGTAGTTATGAAGGTAGACCTCAAAAAGGCATACAACTTCTTAGACTAGGGATATATGAGAATGGTTCTTCATAAAATCGGCATAAGAACAAATGCAACTGAATGGATAATGGGATGTGTCACAACAGTCACGTATGGTGTGGTAATTAACATGTATCCATCTCGGTTCTTTGGAGTTGGCAAGGGACTTAGACGGGGATGCTCTTTGTCTCCCCTCCTATTCATTCTAGCCATGGATGGCCTAAGCTTACACATCAAAAAAGTAGTGACTACAGGTCAGTTTGAGTTGTTAAAAATTAGCTATCAAATTTCTATCTCACACAACTTCTTTGTAGATGATATTTTGTTGATGGGAATGGTCTACATATTCAAATGGCTCACTCTTTCCCAAATTTTCAAGAATTTCAGAAGAGCCACTGACCTTATTTTGAATGAGCTCAAATCAAACATTCTATATGGTTCCTGTAACTTGGACGATATCATATATATTTAGAGGAATTTCGGGGTGAAAGCGGACCATTTGGACATAGGAATGAAATATTTGGGATATCACCTAAAGCCATGGAAATAAAAAAATTTAGATTGGATGTGGCTCGTGGATAGATTTCGTATGAGAATAAAGGGTTGGGAACATCAATGCTTATCGCTGGGAGGCTATATCACCATCACTTAGTCAGTGCTCATGCAATTGGGGGTCTATTGGGCTCATTTTTTCCAAATTCCGTAGCTAATTTTAAATTCTCTCAACTGTATAATGGCATAATTCATTTCATCGGCGGCAAGGAAAAACTTCAAATATCATCTGGTTGAATTGGAAAAGATTGTCAGACTAGAAAAACTTGGAGGATGGGGTATTATAAATGTCAGGCATTTTGGTTGGGCATTGTTGCTAAAATCGTCGTAGAGGGGAATTTTCTGTAAAGGCATATGGGGTAAGTTGATTTGCTTCAAATACCTTAAGAAGAAGTACTTCACGTGCTGGATGAGACAGGGATCAATTGGAAAAAAAATCGATCAAAGATCTGTTGTAGTTTCAACAAGGTAAAAGGGATTTTTTATAGAACATCTCATGGTTGTTTGGCACAGGAAACATGATTATATTGGGCAAAGACTGTATATTAGGTACCAGCTTGGATTCATTTGGTTCAGTAGAGTTAATAAATTGCCTTAGTAAAAAAGGCATATTTGTTTGGAACGAGGTTCTCTGAGAACAGATCAACAACATTCTAATTTGGATGGAACCCAACCAACTGAATCTCATAGGGAAATTTGAATAGGAATGGATCCAAATCATAAAATCATTGAAGGGCACCAGATTTTGTTATGACATCAAGGGAGACCGGATTACTTGGATGGGAAAAAAGAAGAAATCCAGAGAGATAGAAGTGGCAGAGTACTATTTCAATATCTGCATGAAGGAACTACATATCTCTGATAGTGGTTGGTTCTATGAGTTCTCACATACACACCTCCCTATAAAGATAATCATTTTCCTGTGGCTGACATGGCAGAATAAGAACCTTACATGGGAGAATTTACAAAAGAGGAACCAACATGGACTGAGGATATGCTACCTATGTAGGAAGGAAGGAGAGGATAACAACCATTTGTTTCTACATTGCCCAAGTTTTGTTAATATTTGGAAGCAATTCACTACTAACATGAAGATACCATATATTCAATTTAATTCCATAGATGATTGCTTAAAATGGTGGAGTACTCAATGAACCAAATGGAGGATGCTCTCGCTTGCTGTGTTCTCAGAAATTTGGAATTGGCGCAATCAACTTATATTTGAAACAAAAAAGTGGAGAGAAGATATGATTTGTGATTACATAGAAGGATGGATCAATTTTGTTCATGGGAATGGAACCTTGAAAAAGAATAAGGAAGATAAGGGGATGGCTCCAGGTATCACATACCCAATAGGGTTTTTTGATGGATCTTCACAAGGAGGGAGATACAAATGTGGAGTATGGATAAAGTTTTCTGAAGATCAAGAATTCTGGATACACTGGTATGCGGGAGAGGGATCGAGTATGAAAGCAGAAGCTATTGCCTTGTGGGGGTTAATATGGTTTACTAAATTCATGGATATCCCACAAATAAAAATCTATGGTGATTCTAGATGTATTATAGACCATATTTTGGGAAGGAATAATATACAACAGAACAACTTCAAGGCTGGTTAAGTTGAATGCAAAGGCTATGTACCACACTCCATCATTCTACCATACAACACATCAACCGAGTCTACATCAAAAACGCATATGGGATGTCAAAAAAGGGGCTACTGGATACACAAGATGGAATGCATATTCAGATAAAAATGGGGACAAGGATGATAGAAGTAGGAATCGTCGACATGCCTGGATAATGCACTCCACACTTTGTCTACTGAGCTACGGAATAACACATATAAGTATTTTCTAACAACTTTTTGATCTACTTTTTGTATATGTTTTGTATAGGGTCTATGTATTAAAAATACATATGGATGACTACTTTATATGGAGACAATTCTAAACAAATGCTTGGACTTTAGCATTTCTGTTTCATTCTATGAAACAGAAGATTATATAGGAATTGGTAGAAGTTGTTAATAGTGGCATATAGTAAGTTTCCCGATCAATCAGAGATTGGTTGATCAATAGGGCATATGGTGCTATTATGTAATTGTATATATGTATTGTTTTATATAATACAAAAACAGGGGGTGTTTTCCCACTGAAAAAAGAAAAAAGAAATTGCAGATCAATTGGAGAATATGTTGAAGGGCAAACTGATTGCATCATCCCGAGGTTATTGACATAAGGGGTTTTGATTTTCTTGTTGGACGGTGAGAGGATTGGGGTGTCGTTGGTAGTGGAGATCCTAACCGAACGTGCACACTTTATGCGAGAGAGATGAACAAAATCCGGACTATCACGGACGGCATGGTTTCGATCCTTAGATATATCGACCACTGCCTTTCAATCTTGGAAACCGCCATTTAGCGAACTTAGGTCACCAATTAAATAAATAAAGAATCCTACTCTTGTTTTTTGTCAAACCCTTGTATTAAAGTGCATGTGAATTATTCATCGCATTTAAATGGATTTTTATTGAAGTCCAGAGATCACAGTTTTGGTTCCCTAGGGTAGTCCTCCACTCTCGTCATTAATATGTTCTCTAGCTCATTAAATTGGATGGAGATAGATCTACATCACTGTTAACATTTGTAGCTTATTCTACTCCCCCTTACTGGATCTCAAGCAATATGTTGGATTTCCTTATGTTGATCTAGAGTGGAAAATTGAAGCTCTTCTTTCAATATTGGAGTTTTTTTAGAGCATTAATTTGGCATTTTTAGCTAGACAAAATAAGAAATTATTTTTTCTGTCATGGTATCCTTGGGTCAAGCTTTGAGGGTCTCACATGGTATTTGAATCGTTATTCTCCAATCTAGAAAATGAGATATTTGCCGGGCATAAATAAATACTTGAGCAAACACAAATGACAATTTGAGGGTAGAACAATGTGAAACTTCAAAAGCATTGCAGTTGACAGAGTAAATGTTTACTTATGTACACTTCTGATATAGCTTATACATAATATAGATATATAACTGGGTGGGCTAGCTTGAGTGTGTTGGCATAAGCATGGTCGATCGTCGGGTTGGTTGCCTCTGTTGTGTGCCTCCATGTATGTCCTGCTAGATAGTAGTCATAGTAGTCATCATGTTCAAAGGTTTAAGGATTATGCTGGAACCATTTTCGAGAGGTGAGAAACCAGTTTTAATGGTTCTCCCGTTACTAGTAGTTTCAATTGGAGCTTGGAAAAGTTTGGGGAGCTTTGAAGACTGTTATTTTTGGAGTTCTGGCATTCCCTATGGTTGGGGAATACAATGCTTGTAGAGAAATATGTTGAAATTCCCACAAAACATGAGCCTATGTTGAAACCTTTGTAGTAAGAAAAGCTAAAGACATCTTTAACACCGATATCCTTAATTGAGAAACTAGATCAATCTCTTGATGGGATGGGTTAAGGAAGCATGTACGAATGTCAAGTTGATGAGTATTTCTTTTGTTGTTTATGTATATAATGATAGAAAATCGTGTGTGCATATTGTATGTGGCAGTCAATGCTTAAACATTACATTGGTTTTTTCTCGTAAGGATAACTAGAGAAACATGTTAGAGAACTCATAATGAGTGTGTGCATATTGTATGTGGCAGTCAATGCTTAAACATTAAATTTGTTTTTACTCATAAGAATAACTAGAGAAACATGTTAGAACTAATAATGAACTTGACATTTTTATATATAAAAGGGAGAGAGGCACCAAGAGAATATATTTATATATAAGAGAGATTATATATTATATATTTATGTATTTAAATTGATTTTAATATTTGATTTTTTAGAATCAATATTAATTATTATTATATATATTAATAATAATAAAAAAAATAGTTTTTTTTTTAATATACAATATTATCGTCTTTGATTATCTGTTTTCTATAAATTTTGGGGAAACTTCTAGCTGTTCCAAAAATAGTATCCACATTCCCAAAGTTTCCACGTTTCAAAAACTCATACAACATAAAAATTATGCCATCCCATGACAACAAAAACCAACATCCCACAAGTTAATTATTGTAAAATTTGATTTATTAATATTGTTAATATGTAAGCCCTTGAATGAGGGAGGTCTGAAATTTAAGGATCTCAGTCTTCAAAACACAACAATGGGAGCCAAGATTTTTTGGAAAATCATTGGTCCTTATCCGGGTTGGGCAGAAAGAGCACTGTGGAAGAAGTATTTTACTGGGGCGCGGAAAATATGCTTGGACAATTCGTTACCCACTACCGATCGCAATTGTTAAAACTCTGTCACAAAGCAATTCCTCTCATTAAAAACAACACGTTCTGGATACCTGGAAATGGAAAAGAAATCAGTCTCTGGGATGACAGTATCATGATGTACCCTCCCCTGTCGAGAAACGGCTCCCTTCAAGAGCTGCGTTCATGGTTGGATGTTGCTGGGCTCTTTACACTTTGGGACGTCTCGACTTGGACAGGCAAAACTTGGCTGTGTTGGAACCTGCCGCCCGTGCTAGCTGAGTTGACCAACGATTGGGACATTATGCTCACGCTGTTGAATGGGAAGGAACCTCTGTGTGCAAGGAAGAAGGATGCCCGTGGCTGGGGAGCTAAGCCTGGAACATATATAGTAGTGCAGGGGTATAAATCATTGCAGGAGCATCCACATGTTCCACCAAATCCTACTGTGTGGAAGGGTCTATGGAATTACAAGACCATGCCAAAGGTGGACTTTTTTTGTTGGTTGTTATGCTACAAAGGAATTCTTACTGAGGATAGGTTAAAGAAGAAAGGATTCCATGGACCCTCATGATGTCAATTGTGTTGTGACAGTGAAGACAATGCCCACCATTTGATGTTGGAATGCAAATACTCAGTAGAAATCTGGCAGAATCTCTTGAGCCTCTGGAAAAGAGTGTTCATCTTGCCAATTTCTATCTCTGATCTATTTGCAACTTGGCAAAATTTTTATCCAGAAACTCTTCCATAAAATGAAAGCTTTAAGGCTGCTTGGCTCTCCTTGCCAAAATTTATCTGCTAGCAAATTTGGCTTGAGAGAAATAGAAGAGTTTTCAGAGATGAAGGGCAAAATCAGAAATTCATCATAATCAAGATAAAAAGTCAATGGAAAGAAAGTTTAGGTGAGCATTTGTCAGATTCAAACCTAAGTCGGAAGGACTTATATTGGGGCCCTTCATTGGATCTCCATTTCTCTTGAGAAATAAGACATCACAAGGAAAAAAAAGAATGGCAATTTAGAGGGAAGGAGAATGAACTATCAGAATGACTCACTAGGAAATCCAGGCATACCTTGTTCTTTGATGGGGCAGCGAAAGGAAATGTCAGTATGGCAGGGGCAAGAGGAGTTATAAAGAAAAAGGAAGGCAGAATTGTGACTAACTTTGCTTGGGGACTAGGGTACTCCACAAGTATCCAAGCTGAAGCCTTGGCACTTCTTCAAGGTCTCAAGCAAGTCAAGGCCCTTGGTTTAACAGAGGTAAATGTTATCAGAGATTCTCAGCCCATTATTAAATTCATAGTGGAGAATTCTCCTCCTGTTAATCTTAGATTAGCTAGAGTGGTGTCAAGAATCAAACTTTTGGTTAAATCTCTTCAGTCTCTTAATTTCTTTCATGTATTGAGGGAGAAAAATAAGGATGCTGACTCGGAAGCCAACAGAGCGGTGCCTCTTGTAGTTGGCTCTCTCTTGAGAGATGGGGTCGAGGATTGGGAATCCATTCCATAATATTGTTCTCATGTTTTACTGCATTATGTTGAATCAGTTTGTTTGTATCCATAAGATAGGGAAAATAACGGAAATAGATTCTCTAGTTCCGAGTAAGAAACAATGGCACCCAAATCTTGGGGCCTTTGATCATCTGGTGGAAGAAAGTTCATGGGCTTGGCCTGAATTATTATAACCGATGAAAGGCATTTTAGCCATAGTTCTAATATAAACCCATACCCGTTCTTGTAAAAAAAAAAAATATTGTAAATTCAGTAAATTTCCCAACTACAAATAATGTATCGCAATCTCCGGCTGTTCTTATGCTACTGGTTGAAATATGTTTTCTTTTAATTGATTGAAGAGTTGACTCGTACTAACATTGCCTTATCCAACACCATGGGTTACTATCAAAGGTTTAGCAAATATTCCCTTCTTCGGCCTGACAAGAAAAGAAAATGATAATATCAATGTTATTTTAATGATAAACATAAGATTTGACCATTTCCCTGAACTCTATTGGCAGGATGTTTTCTAAGTTAAAATCAACGAGTCATTGTTATGACAACTGCTACAAGTAGTTTGTAGACCACAACTCATGGAATATATATTTGATATTTCAAGAGGAAATCAAAATATACATAGATATGTACCTATACCAAAAATTGGAGGTAAATTCTGGACTCTCTTTCTCGATATATATAAAAGAATAAATTGGTAAAGGTTGGAAACTTTCTATTAAGTAAATAGAAAGTTACATTGTTACTTCTAGATTAGAATAGCTCCGCTACGCTTACAAAAAGTCTTTTCACAAGTTCTAAATAACCTTATTGTTCACCCGCTCATACATATACACTAAAAAAAAACAGGAAACAAGAATATTTTCTGAAGCAGAGCTCGATCTATACTAAAGCTATTGCTGGGGTCATCATCTGTCAGCGCAATATAATAACTAACACAAAACGAAATATATAAGTAATAGTACCATATTTGTGACCTTTGTTAGAGCAAACAGTGCGCAGCAGAAAATAAAAGACATACACTGCATATAAAATCATACATGAATGACACAATGATTTAACATGGTTCACCCAACCAATCTGGGCTACGTCCACCTTACAAAGGGCATCGGCAATCTTATTATTAAACAAGAGATTACAATAATTTATTTCCTCACACACTCTCTACAAAAAAAAAATACCCAATATCTTGTACGGGCATATTTTTATAGCTAAGAGAATAAAATTGATTCATAACTTCACAACAAATATAGGATGCATTAACTCCTTCCCAACAAAATAGAGCTAATATAGCAACAAATCCTATTGTTGTCACCTACGTGAGATTTTTGCCCAATTTATTAAAACCGAAAATCTCAACAATCTCCACCTTGACAACAATTAGCTTGATACCTTGTTTCTTTATTATTTTTATCTTTTCTGCAAGCCAAGAGAAGTCAAACACCAACGTAGCTTCTCTAACAAAACTGGTTTCGTGAACATGTCTGCATAGTTCTCCTTTGTATACACCTTTTCAAGAGAGACTCCCCTTTCAGTGATAACCTGTCTTACAAAATGGTACTTGATTGGTATATGCTTTGATTTACTATGATAGGCCGGATTCTTAGCCAAATGTATTGCACTTTGACTATCACAAAATAACTTGATGTTGTCTTGTAACCTACCAATCTCACCAAACAAACCTTTCAACCAAATCGCTTCTTTGCAAGCATGAGAACCAACTATGTATTCTGCTTCAGTAGTGGATAAAGCAACAATGTTCTGTAGCTTTGACATCCAGCTAATAGCTCCACCTGCAAGAGTAAAGACATACCCTAATGTTGACTATCTCTTATCCAAATCACCTGCAAAATCCGAATCAACATATCCGTAAACAAATTCACTACTCCTGTTATAAGTGATACAATAATCACTTGTGCCTCTCAAATACCGAAGCACCCATTTCACTGCTGACCAGTGTTCTTTACCTGGATTTGCCATATACCTGCTAACAAACCCAACTGCATGTGAAATATCTGGTCGAGTACAAACCATCGCATACATCAAACAACCTACTACATTGGCAGATGGAATTTGAGACATATATTCCTTTTCTTCATCTGTATTAGGACATAAATTAGAAGAAATATTAAAATGGGAAGCTAAAGGGACTGACACAGTCTTCACATTGTTCATACCAAACCTCAAAAGTATTTTTTCAATATAATTCTGTTGCGATAGCCACAGCTTACCATTGCTCCTGTCTCTGAAAATCTCCATGCCCAAAATCTGTCTTGCTGCTCCTAGATCTTTCATATTAAATGTCCTTGCCATATGAGCCTTTAACCTATTGATCTCTACTATGCTTTTTCTTGCTAAAAGCATATCGTCAACATACAACACTAAGATAATGAACATGCCATCACTTCATTGCTTAAAATAAACACAATGATCATATTCACTTCTTATATATTTTTGACTCAACATGAAAGAATCAAATTTCTTGTACCATTGTTGAGGCGACTCCTTCAGACCATACAATGATTTCTTGAGCCTACAGACAAATTTCTTGTTGCGATGTTGAACAAACCCTTCAGGTTGTTCCATATAAATTTCCTCATCTAAATCTCCATGTAAAAATGCAGTCTTAACATCTAGTTGTTGTAATTCTAAATCAAGTAAAGCGACTAATGCTAACACAATTCAAATTGAAACTATCTTAACAACTGGTGAAAATATCTCATGAAAGTCAATGCCTGCTTTCTGAGAAAACCCTTTTGCGACCAGCCTTGCTTTGTACCTGTCCTCTGTATCATCCACACCCCGTTTCAATTTGAAAACCCATTTACATCCCATAGTTTGCCTGTCTTTTGGAAGTTCAACCAGATCCCATGTGCCATTCTTACCTAAGGCCATCATTTCGTCCTTCATAGCTGCTTTCCACTTTTCACTTTTCAAACCCTCTACAGCTTCCTGATAGCACAAAGGTTCATCGTCGTTAGCGGTAAATGCAACTGAAGTAACATAATCATCATACCTTTTAAGAGGACATTTCAATCTTGTAGATCTCCTTAAAGATGTTTCTGGTGCTTCCACAATTCGCTGATTACCATCTGTAGGAACTTCTTCATGATCAGCATCTGAGACATGTTCATGATCTACATCTGAACCTTGTTCATGATCTGTATTTGAAACCTGTTCATGAATTGCATCTGAACTATGTTCATTTTGACTATCATCAGAAGCGGTTTGAAACTGAATGTGTTGAAAGTCAGATACATCATCCTGTTTCAATTTATTATCTACATTTAACTGTACAAGAGAGGATTCATTAAACTTTACATCTATGTTGATGATGATCTTGTGGGTAGTAGGATCCCACAATCTGTATCCCTTTGTTCCATCACCATATCCAACAAAGATATACCTTTTTGATTTTGGATCTAATTTAGATCGCTGATGTTTTGGCACTAGAGCATATGCATCACAACCAAAAACTCTAAATTTAGAATAATCACAAGGGTGATCTTTCCATACCTCTTGAGGAATCTTGCATCCTATCGCCGTTGATGGTGATCAATTTATCACATAACAAGCTGTAGCCACCACTTCTGTCCACAATTCATTCTGCAAATTGGCCTTACTCAGCATACTCCTTGCTCTCTCTAAAAGAGTCTTATTCATGCGTTCAACAAATCCATTTTCCTGAGGAGTATAAACAATGGTCTTATGTCTCTCGATCCCAACGTCCTTGCAATAATTGTCAAACTCCTTGGAAGTAAACTCACCACCATTGTCATTTCTTAAACATTTTATTGTTCTACCAGTGATGTTTTCTACCAATGCTCTAAACTGTTTGAAAACTGTAAATACATCAGACTTTCTTTTTAACATGTAGACCCACACTTTCCTAGAGAAATCATCAATAAAATATACAAAATATGATGAGCCTCCATATGAGGTTGTAGGGGATGGACCCAAAACATCTGAATGGATATAATCAAGGATTCCTTTACTAGTATGTTTGCCTGTTTTAAACTTTTGCTTACTTTTTTTCCCAAACAGACAATGTTTGCAGAAATCTAACTTACGAGACTTTAGATTAGGAAGTAACTTACGATCAGCCAAAATCTTTAACCCTCTTTCGCTCATATGGCCCAACCTTTGATGCCATAAACGAATAGAACTACTGTCATTTTCAGACACCGTAGCCACATGATCTGACCCTGTTCTTCCTTCTAACTGAAATAGATTTCCAACCTTTTTAGCTTTCATTACTAGTAAAATACCTTTGTAAATTTTCATTACTCCACCTTGAATAATAGTTTTATATCCATTTGTGTCAAGTGCTCCAAGTGAAATTAGATTTTTCCTTAATTCTGGTACATGCCTTACATCAGTTAAAATTTTAGTTGTCCCATCAAACATTTACAGCTGAATACTTCCAATTCCCACAATATTACATATGACATCATTTCCCATGTATACGACTCCATCATTAATTGATTTATACGTCTTAAACCATTCTCTATGAATGCACATGTGATTTGATGCACGAGAATCTAACAGCCAATGTTCATCATGATTAGACAAATTAACTGATAATACTTCATCACTCATACCTGAACCAGATGCCGAACCTGTATCTGTCATATTTTCTTCTTTCTTTTCTGTCGAAGAATCTTCTTTAGAAGTTTGTTGTCGCTTCCAACAGTCCTTCTTCAAATGTCCTAGTTTGCCACAAAACCAACACTTTACCTTACTCTTCTTCCCTTTCGACTTTGAACGTGAGTTGCTGTGCCTACTGAAGCGTCTTTCTTTAGAATGACCTCTGACCATCATTGCTTCTGATGTAGAGGTTTCTAAATTTGACCTTCTCCTTGTTTCTTTAGATAATAAAGATGCAGCTACATCATCAAACTCAAGGGTTTTTGATGAACTAAGACTTATGGAAGTAACAATATGATCCCATGGCTCAGGCAACGAGCACAACAAAGTTATAGCTTTATCTTCTTATTCAAATTTTACTTCAATACTTTCTAATTGCACCAAGAGAGTATTAAAAGTATTCAAATGATCAGTAATAGATGTACCTTCCTTCGTTTGCAAACCGTACAACTGTCACTTCAGGAGGATCCTATTGGTTAAAGATTTTGTCATGTACAGCTTCTCAAGCTTTGTCCACAAACCAGCAGCCGTTTTCTCTAACACGATGTTAAACAAAACATCATCCGCCAAACATAGTGGAATAGCACTCAATGCTCTTTCATCCATCTCGGTCCACTCATCATCTGTCATGTTGTAAGGCTGTTTGGATTTTTCCCATCAACGCCTTCGCCATGCCTTGTTGCATAAGCAGATCGTACATCTTTACTTTCTAGATCTCGCAGTTGTTTGGGCCATTGAACTTCTCGATCTCAAAACGAGCACTTTGAGTTTTTTCCATATTGTGTCAACCAAACAATCTCCAATTCCAACTTGTTAACAAATCAAATTAATATTCATAAAAAAAATGCCTTCGCCTTCTACTATACTGCCTTTACCTTATCAAAAAATCTCTCTGCTGTACAAACTGCAGATTACAAAAAAAAAAGATAACACAAATGTGGTTTTACCAAAGCGATCCTCGCTTCGCGCGTCGAAAGGGTCTTGGCGCTTCGTCAACAGCAGATGATCCGCGCCAGAAGCAAAATCGGTTAGAGTAACAAGATTGGCGCAACTAAACCTGTCGGATCCACGCCAATCACGATATGGGCGCTCTGCCGTGACTATTAAGGTTGGATCCGCGCCAATTGGTGCGCCTATTCAGCAATAAAACGCGCCAGCCCGTTCCCTGTTTAAAATTGGCGCGACTGTCTCGCCCAAAAACGTGCCAATCGCCAAATCTCCAAAAAAATCCACCTACAACAGCTCTGTCACACGCACCCGCTCCTCAACACGCTCTAATACCAATTGTTAGAGCAAACAATGCGCAGTGGAAAGTAAAAGACATACACAACATATAAAATCATACATGAATGACACAATGATTTAACGTGGTTCACCCAACCAATCTAGGCTACATCCACCTTACAGAGGCATCGACAATCTTATTATTAAACAGGAGATTACAATAATTTATTTCCTCACACACTCTCTACAAAACAAAAATACCCAATATCATGTACGGGCATATTTTTATAGCTAAGAGAATAAAACTGATTCATAAATTCTCCCAAAACAAATATAGGATACATTAACTGCTTCCCAATAAAATAGAGCTAATATTGCAACAAATCCTATTGTTGTCACCTACATGAGATTTTTTCCCAATTTATTAAAACCGAAAATCTCAACAACCTTTACATCCATCTCATTTGTAATGCTAGTGTCAGGATATGTGGGCACAATTCAATAACTTATATAAACAATAATAAGCCATAAGTGTGACCTTTATATAAACAATAATAAGCCATAAGTGTGACCTTTACATCCATCGTGTTTGTAATGCTGGTGTCAAGATATGTGGGCACAATTCAATATTAAACAAAGCTACCTTCAGTGTCAACTAAATTAATAATTATTTACCAATCTTATATATAAACAAATTATGGTATAGATTATTAAAAACCTAAATTTAACTTATATAACCAACAATAAACGATAAGTGTGACCTTTACATCCATCCTGTTTGTAATGCTTGTGTCAGGTCAAGATATGTGGGCACAATTCAATATTTAACCAAGAATATTAATCCATATGTGTAACCTTCAGTGTCAGCTAAATTAATAATCATTTACCAATCTTATATATAAACAAGTTATGATATAGATTATTAAAAACCTAAATCTTATATATAAACAAAGCCTAAATTTAAATGGTTTAATGTGTAAAATTTTTACACATTAATGGTTTTTCCAGAGCATTAAATTTATTTATATATTTTACAGTTTTCGTTAAAAGTATATTATAAAATAAAAAAAATGTGTTTTATTTATAAATTAAACGCATAAAAATTAATTAATGAACTCGTTGTCACCATTATGTCAAGTCATATCTATTTTACACTTACCAACTTATTAATTTAGGTTTCATACAAGAGGGACACCTATATGCCACCCAAGCCTGGAATTTGACGTTCCACAGAGGCTTTTTGGGTTTTTAAATGTATTTGACGGTTTAAAAGGTTTTGGAAACGTTGAAAGTCACGTGTAAAAAAGTTGAACGGTAAATTTGATGTTCACAGATTTAACTTAACTCTCATATTTCATAGTAACCAATAACATTAGATGTAGCTTGGAATCGTCAATCAACGATAAAAATCATAACGGTGGAAATCCCATATCGGTTGTATAGATGCACCACGGGGATGGCTATCAATAAATCTCATGCTATTCGGCCATAAATGAAAGGTAGTCTTATATGCTCAAGGTTTGATTTTACTTAGGTCGAAATCGAACTATAGACATATACAGCTGTAGTTCATTTATGGCCCCATAGCTTGCGGGCATATACAGCCGCAGTTCATTTATTTCTCCATAGATTGCGAAATATGGCTCGCCATTAAACGTGATCTTCCACATTCATTGCGTATATGTCAAGAGACGTGGACCATTAAACATGATCCCCTCTGGTATCTTCAAGGGATCTCAAACCATTTACTCCGCCACCAACCCTTTACGCGCAGCTGAATCTCTTCAATTGAGCGGAGAGGAAAACCATATGTGATTATTGCTGTAAATACAGCTTCCTCTTAGCACTCAATCCTTCTTTCTGGAAGGAATGATTATATGTTGCGGTGATCGAAAGACTGAAAAACACTGCTTTGTATGGCGAAGAATTACGTACTTCTCTTTCGAGCCCAGGAGTTGTTAGAAAGCAAGTAAAGGTCATAAGAAAGAAAGGAAAGGTCATATATATGATTAGGTATATAACCGTGCGTAAAAGAGGGACTTATCAATGCAACCACTTTGAATTTTGAATATTTAATTTTTGTTGTTGATCATTTTTTTATTTTTATTATTACTAATCATTTCTGTATGATTTTGCCTTCTTTCACTATGGGCTAATTTTCCATGCTTTTTTTAAAAAGAATTAGCCAATTGTTTTTTTTTCCAAAAATTATTTGTCCAAATTTTATAGGATAAAAATATTTTAGCTTGAAAATCACCCATTTTTATAAAAATTATATAAAATAATTTGAAATTTGAAATTTTTTAAGACAACATTTCCAAACATTTTATAGTTTAAATATTGGGGAGTAATAAGATCTGCCGGGGTTTCTAAACTTTAGAATAAATTTCCATGGTTAAAATTTTCCCAAACCGTCTAGGTCTTAGGCATAGCAAAGTTAATGTTTTTCTCTTCATGGAACTATACTCCAGTAAAACCCGTCAGATGACACACATCTATCTATTTCTTGGGAGAATAGGGCTTGTGACTCCGACCCTATCTATTTCTTGGGAGAATAGGGCTTGTGGCTCCGATCCTTTCTGGCCGGTCTTCAATCACGATCTTCTGACTTCACTGAATTCCAAAAGGCACTTCTCATCACCCTTGTTATGTGTACAAGGAATATTGTTATTTTTCTTTCCCCAACTCCAGAATTTGCATCAGTTACATTTTCTCAAAATTGCCACAAAATTGCGCGGAAGGAAATCACCATAACTCATGTAGGGAATCACCAGTTTCTTGCAACTGCATAGTCTACTACTTCAGCATTACAGGGAATCGACAACACCAAGGAAAGATTGTTTCACTGCCTCAAACACCATTTAGATTCTGGTATGTATTTTGATAACCATATATTTTCGTGGAAAACTCTCTCTATTTTGTGAATTAATTATATGAGCACATTTTCAAAGCAAGTTTTACCCACAGGACATTCCTATGTGAAATTAGAAATCGAGCAAAAAATGAGAACAATTTAAATCTCTTTTGTAGAGTTTCGGGCATGATTTGATTCGTATTTACGACTCAAACGTGGTATGATTAGATCTATTTAATGACAAATGAAAACTATAAATACTTTTTTTTTACTCTGGCAAGCTTCCTTTTCCTTACACGAGTGAACATTTCAGCTTTGGATTCAATTGATCTTTCAGAAGAGTTTGGTCATTAAGTAAAATATGTGCTGGAAATAGTTGCTACTGATTCAACCAGGTACACCAGGTACTGTTTTGGGTTTTGGGCTTGGCTTCTGAAATCAAAACTGGACTTATCCTTTACAATTTACATCCTTTAGTTTTGTTTTAAGAGTTTTTTCTTCCATAGTTTACCATTTTATTGGCCAGGTATGAGAATTTTGCAAATAACATTTGATTAAATCCTAGTCTTGAACATAGCTTCAGTGTTTTTTGTATCTTGCAGAATTTCTTCACGGTTTGTCGAGGTGATCGAGGGGTGCCTTAAGGCTGGGATATCAGGGGAGTGTTCCTTCAAATATTGTTTTGGATTTGATTGTTTTTCTATGCGAGAGTTGCTTATTGTTTTGCAGTTTTATGAGGTTGTGCAGAATCACAACAGATGTTAAGATGGATAGTTCATCTCCATGGTGCTTATAGGACCTTGTATGTGTTCACTAAACAAGATTTGTCTAATGTGTGCAATTTTTTTTTGGCAATTGCCTAATTTGATTTCCCCACATGCAATGAATATCATGAATATCGACTTTTTGGCAATGGCCTAATTTGATTTCCCCACAGGTAATGAATATCATGAATATCGACAAGAAACTTTTGAAAATCTCAAAATTAAAAAAATTGCCAGCCATACATTTACATCAAACCTAAAACAAACAACATAAAACCTAAAACAAACAACCATATCCAAATTTTCGTTTAATAGGAAAAAAAAATATTTGAAATTCCAAGGCTGATTGCAACCAAATCTATTTATAAATATGCAAGTGAACGCTATATAACATTGCCTTAGCGTTGGACGCATGAATTTAGAAGTGCCTTAACCTTTACTCTTTAGTTATGAATAATATAAATATTAACCAGTACAGTGATGTGCGGTTTAATGGTGGGTCTCCTTGGGCGAAGCCCAGGAGATCTCGGTTCAAATCTCACGGAGTACAGTGACCTGTTATGGTGGCGGCTAGAGGGGCGGACTCCCCACCCGTCTGAGTCTGCTCTTGCTAAAATCATAGGATCTTAGTATACCCGATCTACAGGTGGTTGGTTATACTCTTGGTGTTATAGTGGCAGCTATGAGGTTTAATCCCGGGTCTCCCCTAGATCAAGCTTGATAGTTACCGATTCACCATGTGTTAAAAAAAAATATAAATATTAACCATAATGAGATATCCTTGGGGTAGCTAAACTCATAGCTACTAATTATTTCCGTCGTCGTCTCTGAATTTAGCTATTAATTCTTGCGGTCTTCTTTAAATTTATGGAGATTTCGTCCTTTTTTGAATTTTAAAAATAATGGTAAAGTTGAATGGTATCACATCAGGTGAAAATCTATTTTTCAGGGTTGGGGTTTGAATTTAAAAAAAATTGGTAAAGTTGACTGGCTTTACATCATGTGAAAATATATTTTTTACTATTGGGTTTGTTTTAGAATTTACTTTTTACTGTTGGATTGTTTTAGATGGTGTTGTTTTTCTCGAAAAATGGTTAATCAAACAATATTAACATGTAGCAATAAGTTATGGTTTTGTTGTCTTTACTATGGGTTGATCACTCTATGATAACAGATTTTGCAATCTTTAGAATTGGGATTTAAAACCAAGGCAAATGTTGAAAGTAAAAATTATTGGGTATACATGCAATCATGAAAGCATATGAACTCAAGAGTCAGTGGTTTGCATTTGAAATCAATAAAAAATGTTGAAAGCAAGAGTTCATAACCAACTCCATGAGCAGCAAGGTGTCCATGAGCCAACATAGGAATGGCAAAACCCCTAGAGTAGTCAAAATTCGAAATCAAAAGACAAGTTGACCGAATTGACTCATAATAAAAGTATATCATATTTATAATGTTTTGCAACTAAATTGTATGCATTTTATAGTTCAAAAGGTTCTTTTAGTGAGATGTTTATGAGATTATTTACATTTTTTCTTTGAAGGGTTTTAAATTCCTTGTATGTATTTGGTTCAATGTCAATAGATCACCACAAATAATAGAGGAAAATATTTTTGAATACTCCAAAGAAAATTATCTGCCAATTTAATCTAATTTCAAAACGATTCACACATGTTATTTACATGACTCAATGACATTGTGATATGTATGCCCTTCTTTTATGTTTATATGAATCTCAATGCAATTTTAGTTGGTTTTTCTCAACCAATTATTAATTCCACATAAAGACTTCAACATCCACAACTTCACACCAAGGTTAAATGGTTTTGTTGAAAATGAAGTTTTTCTTAAGTAATGTGTATTCAAGACCACGTTAGTAGTAACTTAAGGTTTAGACTTTAAAAATTTTATATATTTCATTTTATAAATAGAAATTCATGTTACAATGTTAAAAGCAATTCAATATTTTCACAAGATTCTCCAACTTTATTTGGGGAAAAATAGATTCTCCCATTTCATAATTATTTAGAATAAGAATGAATGTCAATCATGTTTTTTATTGGACAAACTTCTCTTCATTCACTTGGCAAGATGGGTCAATTTCATACCACAATAGTCAATCTACCTTGTCTACTCATACTCAATAAATTCAATCATACAATCAACTAAATTCAATGATACAATCAACTACATGACATATTCTATGGGTAAAATGTGCCAATTTTACACACAATAGTTAACTAATCTATCTCATTATATATTTATTGTTTTTAACTTTAATTTAACTATATCTAAACTAAGTGGCAGGGATTGTGAGCTATGCGGTCTTGTTTAGATTTTATGGTTTTTTCCATATTTTAACAATAGCTAGTTATATAATATTTTCAAAATAGTAAGCAATTACTTTTATTGCTTTTAATATATTATATATAATATATCTAGATATATATATATTTTTTTATTATATTTAATTAAAGGAAAAAATTTTAAATTTATATTATTTCTCTCTTACTTATTGTGAATTAATATTTTAATCAAATTAAATTTTACATCAATTTTATTTTGGTGAATTAAATTTTAAAATGTATTATAGCTTAGTTTAACATAACAATCAAAATATGAAATTTCTGAAATGTTTAACTCCCTATTAAAATTTAGATAATATTAAAATTTATACTTATAAAAAAATATGTTAGATCATTTCATTTAAACCTTTATAAGAAATATTTCGACGTAAATCACATGCAGAAAATATCTGTAAATCACATGCAGAAAATATCTATCGACTCGTTTTGAACCAACAAGTGTGGTTCATCGTCAGGACAAGTTGAAGAAACAAATCCAACTTAGCATATTAAGTAGTCTGAGCAGAGCCTCCAATGGCTAATTTGACTAACGACTACTTTACTTATACCTCATTTAAACCTTTTACTTAAACTGAGAATTTGAAGATATTAATGTTTATAACTCTTAAATAATAATTTATTTCAAAACTATCTCATGGTAATGTCACACAATAAATTATGCAAAATTTGTGTAAATTAAGAAAGGTTCAAATCTCATGGAGTAATCTAGTCTATAGTGAAAGGTTGTTCAAATTGGACCCAATTGCGAATTTCTCATATATATATATATATATATATTTTGCCAATTTCTCATATATATGAAATTTATAAATAAATTGTAAATTACTAATTTCTTCACTTTCAATATATTGCATTCAGATAAAAATAACCTAATTCAATACAAGGAAAAATTAAATTTATATCTAGATTTATAAATTCAAACAATTACACAAATTCATACATAATTATAAAATTGACTTAGCGAGAAAGAAAATGCCTATACATAATTGGGTCACTGAACATATAAAAACACGTAAAGATTTAAAAAAAAACATGCTATAATCTGATTTTTTTTATTTTAAAAGTTAATAATAAAGTCAATAATCTATTTTCCATAATTTATCTTTTTATTTTATAAATAATCCAAATAACTTCTTAAAATATACATGTTATTAATCATCATACCTACTACTCATATAAAAAATGAACGGTAGCTTCTATCGCATATATTTGGATGATATCTGACTTCACGAACCATTGAAACTTCCTATGTAGTTAAATGTTTGCAGATCTTCATTTCAAATCTTTCCAATAAACATTTGGTGGATTTTTGGAGTCATCTACCAAGGTGGGGGAATTGTCTAGATGGTAAAAAATGGTTGAAATCCGAGCAAAAAAACTTCAAAAGATATTGTAGAGGCAATGTTTGAAAAGCGTTTTTCATGGTGTAAATGGATTCAGAATCATCAAAAAATTATAAGCCACCTAAAATCTTAAATTTTCACGGCTATAACTTGGATATACAAAACTCTCTGCCATATTTTTTCAAAATATAGCCAGAATTTCCATAAATTTCAGGGGAAAAAAGTAGCCTCGTTAGACTATGGTTATATATAATCCTATTGTTCCATACGAAAGTGGCCTTGTTGAAGTTGATTGCAGGGTCAATCGAGATTGGAGACATCCAGGGTTACTGGAATGAGGAGCGTAACAATTAACATTTTAAATGCCATTATCCCTGGCAGCTTACCATGTCACATCATGTGTCGTGGTTATTTAGATCTGTCTAGCAGCGAGTAGGGTAGTTATTAAGTTAATTACTGATTAGTTTAATAATTGAATAATTCACCGATAGGCGTGTCTATATCGACCTGGATGTACTGATGTTGACTTTATTTGTTTCCAAATATTTCTTAATTATCAACGACCACGATTGAGACTAAAGTGAATATGCTTCGACTGAGTGCCATATCGATGGCTGGGGCGGTGGGGAGTGAAAACCGTTGTGGAAAAAAATAGTTGGCCCTGCACAAGTCGGGTGGCAATGTTGGAGAGGTCGAAATATTAACAGTTAAAACATTAAGGGTGAAATAAACAAAAATTAAAATTTTAAAGTTTGGGCATTGATTGTGAAGCACCCAGGTCAGTTGTCGAGTGGCCTGGCAACAGTGGCAAAAGAGCTCCAAGTGTCACTTAGAGTGTTCACAAGTTGAAGAGTCACTGCTTCATCTCTCCAACTATGTGATACATGCCAGGGAAGTTACCATTACATGAATCTTGGCCCTATTTAAGCACAACAATGCCCATGGTGATTTGCAAAACACTTGGGATGAAGAACATGATTCGTGAGGAAGTGAAAGGGGTGAAGCTGAGCAATTTTTTGATAAAATCATAGAATAGAGACATATCAAGACATTATTTTTTTTTTGCAGCGAGGTAGGCTCAGTGGTTGGAAAATTTTGGGGTGCTTGGGATGAACCTATGCGTCGGGTTGATGGCTCGAGAGCTTGGTTGTGACCACAAGCATAGATCCATGCTCGTGGATAAATAGAGCTCCACGGAGATTGCTAATGAGTAAATCCTTAGACAAAGAGGGACATGGAGACCACCCAATGGGAATAACGTGAAAAATTTATGGTTCCAACTGCGTCCTCTAAAAATCATCATTTTCCAGCATTCATTTTCTTGTTTCCTTAGGGCATGATTGCATGTCATTCATATTCAGTTCTTATATATACCAAATCTACGTGCACACACACATTCTACAATCTAAATGTAAAACACTAAATCACTATTTTTTGTTTTTTCCTTCTCAGAGACAAAGCTATTGTTTGCCAATTTAATTGTCTTAAATTGTTACATAAATAATTGACTGGAGTTGGTAAACTTATGAAGCGCAAGTGCACTATATGTGCTAGAATTCCTTTTTATTAAATCCGTTTATTAATGTACATGATGGGGTTATTGAAAATTACTTCTAAGGATGCTTTGAGATCATATCTTACTCTTTAAAGAAAATAAATTTAACACATTCAAAAAGTCCTAAATTTTCTCTGCTCCTTTCTAATGAAATAAAAAATGCTCTTCACACTTGAAAAATGAAACTAAAGCAAACTCATACTGTCTCATTAAATTAAGAGTACTTAACCAATCTATTGCAACACAAATTTAATCTCTAAAAGAAGAATTATTAATCTAATGTTCTAGCAATCCTTTACATAAAAACCAAAATGAATTTGACTTCGAGTTAAAATGAAAACTACACATTTTCTCATCATCAATCATTCATGCTTTGAAATGAAAACTGTAAATAAATCACTCATGCTTTGATGTGACTAGGTGACTAAAAACGTTAGTCACCACAACTTTTCCAAGTGAAATACTACAAAAAATTAACAATATTAAGAGACCCAACTATAAACAACTAACATAAATGACTAATATAGTCCCATGTTAAAATATATGACTACATAATGAGTAATACTACTAAAAATGTTTAATGTTAATGACTAATTTAGTCTGGCAACAAAAATATGACTACCTAACAAGAACTAAAATAATACTAGTTACTCATTTATGTTAGCCATTTTAATTGTGTCACTTCAGAAATCTAAACTTACAAGTGATATGGGATTCAAAGGTTGTTATAGTTTGGATGAAAGGTTATACTTCCTTATACACTTATTTATTGGATCAAAGGATGATTAAAATTGTGGAACTTATTAGAATATTTAGGGTTTTATAATCTGATCACATTCATACGAAATTAAATTCAAAGGTTCACAAATTATAAAAAATGGAAGTGGGACAACATCTCATTTTGAAACACAAAATGACCACCTATATATGTTGCAACAACCTTGCCAACTTATTTAGTGGGTTGCACATCTATTTCACATTTCTTCCTCTTCTTAAAAACTGGTAGTGCCAAGGAGACGGTATGAACTTTGATCAAGGAATGCTCACTTAGTACCACTACCAAGTTTCCTTCATGCAACTTGTCAAAAGTCTTAAGCTTGATTCACAACTTCACATGGTTCTTAAATTACTTGTCTAAACATCTAATTGAGACTACGACCATCCAACATCTCTAAGTGTTCAAACTCTTCAACCCTAGTTAAAGTCTTCTTAGATGTGCACTCATGCCTAAAGAAGAACATAATACTAGCATCCTGGATGTTCATGCTCATTCCCTCTTTTAATGCCTCATTGAAACCTCATTATCACACTGCTTAAAATAAAAAGTTCACATGTTAAGGACAAGAACCTACTTTGCTTATAACAACCTAAAATATGTGAGTGACTAGTAGAGAACTCCATTTTCTCAAGATGAAAACATAGGGTCTGACAAACCCGTTTACGTAACAATTTGAATATATTTAACCTAAAGAAGGATATGTATCCTAATCCTTCCAAATTTGACATACGACTTTTAACAGACTAACACTTTTTTTAACTATTAACCCTATTTACTATATACTCTATTTTGTTTTCACCCACCTTATATGCAAGAAATCCTAAATGTTTTCAATACAATCAAGTTAAAAGCACTTGTTTCCTTCCAACATCCCACATTTTTCCTCCATAAAGATTATAGAAAAATCATTGCATACAAATGTAGCCTTCGATTATTATTATAATAAATACCAACTAAAATCACAACCAAAAACATGTAAAAGCCCGTTAGTTTCTCAAATATAAATAAAATCAAATGTAAGTGAAAATAAAATTTTTGTATCTATTGGTTTTCATGTTTTCTTACACTTTCCACCACCTCAATGTTAGATAAGAACTTATGCTCCAACTAAAATTCTTACTCTGCTAGATCTATTTCATCCCATGTAGACCATGACGTTCACACCCAATATTTATGAGCATAGGCCCTTATATTGGTTTCATCCTTAGTGTGCAGAGGTTGTGCTATGCTACTACCACCAAGTTTAGAGGAGTTGTAACCATGACGAGCCATTATGGCTACTAGTAGGAAGGAATGGGGGAAGGAAGACAAGGTCAAAAAGGAGGGCCAAGGCCAACACACTGGAAAATAATCACACAAACATAAAAAAGGAGTATAGGAGCACTCTAATAGAGTGGTGAAAGAGCATGATGGAGTTAAGAGAGGGATTAAGGGAAACTAGAATCAAAGAGTAACAAGGCTGATCTTGTTGAGATCTAGAGGATGAAGAGAGAAGGGAGGAGGAAAAATTAGAGTGAAAAAGAAATAAATCACGCAAAAGATGGAGGGGAGCCAAAGATATAATAGATCACTTACCCTAAGCATGCACTCAAGGAAGACCTTGTCATTGATTATAGGTACCACACTCATAACGTGCCATAATTTTTTAGTAATATGCATTCCAAATACTGAACTGCACCCACCACTAGCTATATGTTGTTTGAATGAAATGAAAGCCATTGTAGAGAGTACGAATAAGGTGACAAGATCAACCTTGGTGATCCTTGACGGCTAAATATGACGCTTAACATCAAACTCTAATAATTTCTCCTCCATCATGATATTAAATGGTAAGACAATCACGATGCTGGAAGCTCTCAGTCATATTATCCTTGATGAACACCCTACACCAAATAATATAAAAATGATATTATTTTTTAATATTATTAATAAAAAACAATTTAAATACATAGTTTAACCAAACTTAAAATTTTATCATTATGTTCATAAATCACAACCTTTTTTGGTTAAAAAATAAACAATAATTATATACAATTTTCAATCATTATAATGACCCAATTATTAATTTCATCTTTTTTTTACCGAATTACCTTGCTTGTCCCGTTGCCCACAATGCCCTAAGGTAATTAAAATTTTTCATATTTAAGTACTTGCATTCTATATCATATAGATTGCCATCAACAAGAGAATTCAAGTTCGAAACATTCGTCCTTTCTTCTCGCCACTAGCGTCAACGCAATAGAATGAGAATGATGAAGCCCAAACAATCTACTGCATCATCTTCCTCAATCATGCAGTTTGGGCAATGATCCATTTTGTCAATTTTCAATCCCCAAGTCGAGTGTGTTGAATTCAGTTGTACTTTCTATGTGGGTTTGTTGTAAGTCTGATCCAATGCATTCATCCTTATAATTTAATGAAACAAAAGGAAGAGAAAACTAGAAAAGCTTCTTCGTCTTCTTCGGTCTTTCTACTTGAGTTTCTTGACAAAATATTAGAAAATAGGTATGAAAAAAGTCTTTAGGTACAATTAAATGTAAATAAATGTATGCTTGTTTGTTTTATTCCTTCTTATTAATTACAAAGCTTACTAAACATTGGTATTAGAAAAACTTGCAAACCCTATAGTCATTGGTGTTAGTTGGAGATTCTAAGTAATCAAATTCTTGGTTTGTGTAGGGAAGCATAGATGACAAGCCATCTAGTGCAATTTCTAATCTATTCCTAGGGTTTTAAGGGGAGGGAAACATGATTTTCAATCCTATACTAGTATCACAAGTTCAATATTCCAATAGTTGAAGCTTGTGCCTAAAGAACTGTAGCAACAATAGGGAAACTGATATCCACCCACTAATCATCCGAATGCCCAAATTAAGAGAAAAAAATCACTAAAGAGGAAGATCATTTCATTAATAGGTATGGTGCTTTTGCAAGTGCTTCATTCTAGTCTCCTGAAAGTTTAATTGGTGTATATTTTCAATCGGTATTCAAATCCAAGACCTATCCCAGATCAATGGGCTATCCTACCATTGAGCTACCTCCCCTGTTAGAGTTCCTCCTAAAATCTAGTAGCCATATATATCTACTTTGTTCTGCTACCATATTGAAAATTGGATATGAAAAGGAACAATACTAGGACCTTTTTCACCCAAATGGATTGATTTATTGTGGAACTACATGTACCTTCATTCAACTAATGTGATTTAAAGGTGTGGATTGCTAACTCCTAACACCTTGATTTAAACTTAATTTTAGCTCAATCCTTCCAACCACTTCAATATACTTGCCCTATATGCCGTGTTGAAAAGTAGAGAAGCCAGGAATCAAACCCAAAATGTACTTTTGGCTACTAGTTTGCCTTATCATTGAGATACATGCCCCTTTATTATGGGCACCCTTTAAGAGACCCTTTCATTATGGGAACCTTTAGCAATTTGATCTAAAGGTGTGGATCACTAGCTCTAGGTTCCAACAGCCTTCTTGAGCCACACTTTTGTCTGTGCCTTCCATTCACATCAACGTCATACTTGGATCTCATAGTATGTTAAAAATTGACCAGGCTACACATTCAAACCCAAAATCTACCTCTGATCAAAAGATTATTCTATCACTAAGCTACATAATTATGAGCAGTTTCTCATGGTTTGATCTAAAGGTATGGATTATGATTGCCACCTTCAAGTTTCTAACATTGTTATGCACCCTACCCTCCAAGCACACTTTGGCTCAGGATTTCTAACAACAGGCTTGGAGAGCCAAATCCATCATTTAACCTTTGACAAAACATTGAGCTACATGTTCCTTTATTATGGATTCCCTTAACTATTGGAATATTTGATTGGAAGTTATGTGTTGTTACATCCAACAATACCCTTGGACCCATCTTATAAATCTAGGTCGTCAAGCATGCATGGTGCCCAAATCAATTTTCAATGTAAAATGCACGTCGAAGGAAAATAAAAGAAAGCCATTCAAAAGGAATTTGTACCATCTTTTAACCCATTATCAACCTGTTGCTAAATGTTTTTCATTATTCATATATTAGTTGAAGAGAACACTCTTATTTTCATTGACAACTATTCTTAGTCTCATCAAGATCATTGAATCTATGAAAGACTTAGTATTTTGCAATGAATGAAGCTTTTTTGGTAACAGATATGCTCACTACAATTGTGACAATAAGCCTTCCATAGGTAGAGTGAGCCCACACAATATTTTATGTTGTTATGCTTCTAGAAATGAGTTAAATTGGAGTTCTTTGCTAATTTGAACCTAAGCATTTTATTATATTTTCAAGAAAAGAAAATTCATTAAATAGAAAAAATCGAGGCCTTACTGAGAAAAATCGGATGACACAAAGAATCACCTCCCACCTAGTGATCTCAGATCATGAAAAATAAATTCCCTACTTGACACATCCCCTTAGATAGTCCAAATATTATGAGCCAATTAGGGGATTCTCCCTTAGTTGGATTAGATATGGGTGTTTTCGTACCAGAAATATTTTATAAGATGTGTCGGAAATAGTCAGAGTATGGAAACTTATTCATATTCCTTCATGTGGATATTTTTTTTTACCTATTTGGAGTTTGAAAAATATGGTTTCCAAGATTTAAGGGTTGAGGTTGGGGTCAAATCTTCCAGAGTCCAGTTTTGCATGTTTTAGTGCAGGACAAAGCATACATAAAAATTAACGTTCTAAAATGCCAAAACCTTTTCCAGTGTAGAGTTTGAAGTAAAAGATTATGTGTTCTCACTTTGATTTAAACAATGCCATAGATCCTAATATGTAATTTTCTTAGATGTATCACTGTATGCCATGATTGTTTACTATCCTTTTTTATGAAGAGTTCATTGGATAATTTTTAGGCCTTTTGAACTCTCTAACCTTGTTTAAATAATACTGTGTATTTGATTTAATCGGGAGATTACAATGTCTTTTTTATTAGTATTCTTTTAATACTTTTTCCTATCTTGGGTTTTAATGGTTCAACCCATGGGTACTTACCCTTGTGTAATGTTTTGTTCACATTTGTAATTGATGATATTCCCTTATTAGCTATAGATTTCTCTATTGTTGGTCACACTTTCTTACTTGAGGACACTTCCTTTTGAATTCCACAGTATCAGGCTTAGGGAAGATAGTTTTTGGCTTCTTATGTTTCACAACCTTTCCATCTTTATCCATTAATAGCTTGTATTCACCAAAGTTAGTCACTACTGGAACCATAACTGTTAGAGTCAGCTAAGAAGGTGTTAGTCCACCATTTGTAGATTCCTTGTCATAGTAACAGAGTACTACCATGGCTATATGAAACATGCTACTAGGGAAACTAGGGACAGATCAATCCAAAAAATACTAGTATACGAACCCATAGAAAATTAGATCAGTTTAAATTATCTTACTATTGTTTGTGACTAGACTACCTATGGATAGGGTATACATATTATTTTGACAATATTTATAAAAACTTGCTATAACTATTGGAAAGTGAAATAAGAGTATGTTTCATCATCGTTCATAAGACCTAAAAGGGAGCTACCATTTTTGGATCTCAAATAAGGCTTAACCTTAGCATACAACTTGATGGGGTTGGATGAGGTTCCCTCCAATGTGGGAGTTTGTTCCTTGGCTATAACTAGATCAATTTCTCTACCTAGAACCATTATTTCCAAATTAAACATTCTTGCATACTGCATCAAATTTCGTATATAGCAAGGTCAATTCCTTGATTATGGCCTACTATTGCTCATCCTTTTCTTCTATAACCAGTACAATGAGGGGTTTGTTAATCATATACACTTCTATCATTCAGAAAACTTATGCGTCCGTAGACTAGGGGTCTGGAACTCGAACTAGATATCTTAATGGTGGGTGTCTTCCTCGTCTTACTCCTGATTTCATTTTCCATTCTAGCTATTTCTTGCTTGATTCCTTTGGGAAATCAACTATGTCAGTTCCTTACTACTCGCATGGCCTCAACTTAAGCCTAACGATTCTTTGGTTTAGATTTCTATGGCAGTATGCCATTTAAATCTTTCCATACATTATATGCATTTCCTTAAACAAATATCATAATGGAAAGTAACCCTTAAAACAGGAACACCCAAAAAATAGTTAGAAGATAATTAACTCATGACAATCAGAAAACATACTGCCATAGTATTTAGCTTGAACTCTTAAGGAAATAACTATAACATATTCATATAATATTGATTAGTTTTCTTGCCATCATATAGTATTGTTTTTTTTCTCAATAGATATCTCACCAAGCTTTCTTATGCTTTAGATAAAAGGATAAGGTTTGTCTTGCATGACAAAATTGAAGGTTCCTTCAACAACATAAAAGGATGGAGTCCCATGAGGGTTAATTATCTTTACAGGGAGTTTTCCTTTCAGACCTATTAAATACTGCTAATTAAACATAATTAGATTCCATATCAAGATAATTTTTTACTGTGAATTGTATCCTATCATTGATAGTCATGTTTACTAATAGATGGTTGAATTTTAAGTAGGAGGAACTTCTATTCTGAATTCCTTATCTAGCTTCGGGAGAACATATATATCTATCTTCAATGAGTAAAACTTTGTAATTATAATTTCTAGCTAAACTAGGACCATGGATGTGAATAGATATTGATAGTGAATGAACATCTCTAAGGAGATGTGTGAATGATACCAAGTCAATAGAGATAATGGTAGATGACCTCATTGGGTAGACAGCAATGTGATTATCAACTTATTTTGGAGTGATAGTGGTGCTTTAGTTTTGATTTCTCACAAAAGGATGTCACATGGAAAAATATATTAGAGACAATGGCACTACCATCGAAAGGCAAGTCTTTCACAAATGTATTTGTGACATATAGAGACATAATTCCACATAATTAAGTCACTTTTTCTCTAATATGGTTGACTAAGTGGCATTTATTGGGTCCATTTATTGCTTTTGAATCTTATCATTCATGTCATCTATCTTCTTCTTAAGTCATTTTTTCATTAGTGAATCGTATTTTTCATATAGACCATCCTTTCTCCTACCTCTTCTATTGGTTGATGATTTCTTGCTTATATTGGGTTACCACTGAAATTATAGAAGTTGCACCTAGTTTGGATTCATTGGGGTCACATCAATTGTAGTTTCTATAATTCTTGTGGTATGTTTCTTCCCAAAGTCACTATTTTATGCAACTATTGATGTCTTTCTTTGAAGGCTTATCAAGACACGACTTGTGTAATTTCTCTAATTCATGGGACAAAAGGACTTTTTCGTTGTCTTTTTTAATATGATATGGCTTCCAAGAATTAGCCACTTTAGACATAGGCTTCTTCTTCCATCCCCCTTTTCTTTTATTCTTCTCCCTCCTCCATTCTAATAGATTTCCTATAAATATAGGAGAAAATAGTGTTAAATTTACTTCATCAAGGAAGACAAAAAATTCTAGATCAAAAAATTCAAAGTTATAATTTCATCCTCCTTTTATATCTTCTAGGTGACGCAGAAGTCGAATTAAGGAGATTTATAATTCTAAAATTTTGATATACCAGAAATCACAACTCTTCAATTTTTTTCCGCGACGATAATCCTTTAGAGTCTAGATATTGGGATCCCATCTTTTGAAATCATTTTTTCAAATTTGAAAATCCAAGTAAACATTTTATCTGCACGGTGGGTTTTATGCTTGGATTTACGAATTAATTTTTGGTGACATTTATCATCCAAACTATTTATTCTTCCATATATATATGTGTGTGTGTGTGTGTGTGTACTTGTTATTTTTTATTTAAATTCTCTTCCAATTTTTTCCATTAGGTCACCTCCAAACCTCAATTTTCCTTCGACTTGAGAGTTTAAATATTCTTAGATCTCTATTCTTAAAACTGGAGATTTTTTATTCTCTTTTCTCCGTTCTTTGTTCTATTCTTATATTTTTTACTTTAATTCCAAATTATGGAGTACCACAAATGTCTCTCATAGTTCAAATTCATACTAACATCAATGACATGATTTCATTCTTCAGTTACTTCTCCATAGCCTCTAACAAGGGCCCTACATCTCTAAAATGTACCCATAATTTGTTTGAATCCTTTAATTGATCCAATATTATGGTAGGTTGGTTCTGCTATCTACCAATGTGAAGGTGTCGAGAGGAAGATTTGATCATTCTCCTGGAGCTCATACTTAGAAAAAATAATGAGGGTGGATCAAAGTTCTCCATGAGATGGTACCTATTTATTATAGGCTTTGGTAATAAATTATGGACTGTGAGAATGCATAGGGTGGTATGGAATTTTTTTCCTTGCAAATCCCTCAACTCTTTTATGTCAAGTGACATTCACCTGAATTGGGATAATAGAATTTTAATAATTACCAGTAGCTTCATCCTCTCCTAAAGTTTGAGGAGTGAGGGATGGATGGATGGAGTTTATAACTCATGCCTTAAGATGAAATGGAGATGACGACTAGTTGGATCTCTCACCAATGCCTCTTGAATGATTTTTATCAGTTCTAATAATTTGAAGGTTCTCCCTCTTAGTGGCTTTATTAACTATCCAATCTAAAAAAAAATTGGTTGACCTTCTACTGGCCAAAAGAGATGTTCAACCTGGCCTTAACTTGTTCAAGTTAGGTTTTCCTATTTTTTATAAACTAATCACTTTAGTTTCCCATGGATTTTCCTACTAGAATGTCAATGAGTAATTTGGAGCCCCATTAATCCTCTACTTAATACATTTTATTCCTAATGCAAAGTTGGATCCTTTCTATTGAAGCTCCAACCTTTTAACATATATATGTTTATGCCACAACTTCCTTGGTAGTATTTCTTTCAGGGATAGTGGTCAATCTTATTTGATGTAATGTTTACTCTATACTTTTGGAGAGATGGAAATTAGATCACATCTACCTTAGTTGCACTGAGAAAGAGTTGGGGTCCATATTAATAGCCTGGACATGGGTGCGCATTGTAGTTTTTGTATTTCCACATGATGGGATATTAAATATATGCAATGCATTAACTACATGGATATGACATTCACACACACCCATCTAGATTTAGGTTTGATATTGACTTGAGGGTTCCTAAGTTTTATGATTCATGAAATGCACACAAATCATTGAGTTCTGAAATATAGAAATAGGGAATATGCAACGTCCAACTTCACACAATGGGAAGTGCATCTCAGACCTGGGTCTATATAAATTTTTGCTCGATGCAAGGGCATTAGAGCATGACACACATCCAAATTATTGACCCGTTTATGGGAGTCATTGGGTCTATTAATAATGAGGATCTACGAATGTATTTTGGAACCAAATAGAAAGAAGAAGAAATACAACAAGACCATGAAGCAATATTCCTATGAATTCTTTGCCACGGATAAGTATAACAAAAGTAGAGCTTAAAGCTTTGAGAACTCATCCAAATTTTGTTAATTCTTCCACTGCACCTAAACAAGTTTGATTTTATAATGTGCCAAATGTTTGATAAAAGTTAGCTAAAAATCCATTAAGACTTGCTCCCTTGCTCTTTTATAATGAAATCATCACTTCTTGTAGTCTTCTTCTGTGATGAGTACCCTAAGCTTTTTGTTGAACTCAATGCTTATAATATTTCGGATATGTTTTCACATAACCCATTTCTTTCAGGGGCTATGTCACTAGGTTCCATTAACAAAATCTTAAAAAACCTTTGTCTTTACATATTTGTCCTTTAATCACACTGTTATTTTCCTTGATAATTGGGGAGACTCTATTATGGGTTCTTCTGGTTTGGGTGGCTTTGTGAAGAGCTTTGTGTTTCTCTTCCCTTCCTTGAGACATAGAATTCTTGATTTCTGAAAGTATTCTTATTCCCTTATTTTAATATTCTAATGGCTTTTAAGTAGAAAAACATTTTTTTCCCATGAACAATATTATTATTTCCTCATCCCACCATTCCCACATTTTTATTTTCCAAATCAAGTTGGGTGAACTACATATTCACAAACTTTAAAGGGATATTTTTATTTTATTTCCCTGAGCTAATAATGCTTCCTTTAAATTAAAAGATTCAACTTCAAATCCCTAATCATTCTGATCTTCACTTACATGTAATCTATTCAATCTTTTCAACAAAAAACCTTACCCTTTTCTTCTGTTATTCCTAGTATAATTAACATTCTTTGGTTCTACATCTACCAAGGAATTCTTATTTAATTCCAGAATCTACTAATAATGAGTTTCTTTTTCTTGTCAACCCTCCTTTTTTGATGAGCACCCCTAATAAATTTAATGCCAAGGTCAACTGTAGGTTTGGGAGATTTCCCCTTTCCATTGCAAGAAGATGCTATCACTTGGCTCCTAGAAGCAACAAATTAGGTCCATACACATTTGTCAAGTTGAAACTAAGATCCCACACTCTAGAGAAAGCTAAGGCGGTGTGATCCAAATCATTCCTTCGAAAGAACATCTATGTTACACCTAGGACTCATCCATATTTATATTCCTCTCGATTTCCTGTCCAGTTTTTGTATATTCATGTTGCCTATCTGAACACATAAGTTTTCACAATATCCATTCTATGTTCTAGTAGTTTTGTTTCATGAATAACTAAAATATCAGGATTTTCTAAAATAAACTTTCCGCTATGGTTTCTTTTCAATACAGTGCCTATGTGATAGATATTCCAAGTCAGAATCTTAACAAAAAGGCCACCAATTTGTTTTTTTAAGCAAGAGTTAGAAATCATGATCAATTTTTGCGGGAAACTTTGGGACCTCCCTTAGAGTTTGGAAGTGTTAATTTAAAAATGATCTTTGAAACACTGGAATCATTGAAAATATCAATTGGATAAGAATAAATATCTTTTCCATAAATAGACTTTTGTTTATGTATGGATCCAACATGAGTATGAGCGTATCAACAATTTCTACCCACTCCCATGTTCTACAATTTGTGAAAGAGGGGAAAACCAAGGTACAATGTTGGTAGATCATTTTTTTGGGAACCCATAATTTCGTCAATATTTATCCGAATTCTTTGGTTGTATATGAACCTAAAAACCTTTAATTTTATAATACTTTATCTTTTTACCAGATGCATCTTTGAAAGTCTACATAATTCTTAGTATGTTTCTTGCCTCCCAAAAGGTTATCTTCTATTAGTAGTAGGGTATATCCATGATTTG